>VDFB02294664.1:0-87557 GCA_007258455.2 Sequoia sempervirens | reverse complement strand
ATCTACTGATTACACAGCAGTTCAGGTGGTAGAGTTATTCTTCAGAGAGGTGTTCAAGTTGCATGGACTCCCCAAAACAATCGTCAGTGATCGGGACAATAGATTCTTAAGTATGTTTTGGCAGGAGTTGTTTCGATTGGCAGGTACAGAGTTGACACCAAACACGAGTTACCATCCTCAAACCGATGGCCAGACAGAGATAGTAAAAAAGTGGATTGAGGGATATCTGCAAAATTATGTGTCAGGGCAGCAACATGCTTGGATCAGGTGGTTACATTTAGGTGGGTATTGCTACAATACCACCTACCAAATGTCGATTGGCATGTCTCCCTTCAAAGCCTTATAAGGGTATGATGCCTTATCATTTGTAGATTTGACCTTTGACGATAGCAAGGTCCCACGGGCCAAGGAGACAATGCAAAACTATCTGGATATTCTCAAGGCATTGAAGGATAATCTGCAACATGCTCAGAACCAGCAGAAAATGAATGCAGATAGGCATAGAGTTGAGAGATCATTTGAGGTTGGAGACTCAGTTTTCCTGCATTTGTAGCCATACCGACAATCCTCATTAAAGAAAAGTGGTGCAGAAAAACTAAAACCATGCTTTTATGGACCCTACAGGATTGTGAGAAGAATTGGTGAAGTTGCATATGAGTTGGAACTTCCTGAGGGCAGTAAGATTCATAACGTCTTCCATGTTTCTTGCCTCAAGAAAGCACTGGGTCAGCAGGTTGTGGCATCTCCTAAGCTTCCACCATTTGATGAAGAAGGGAATTTGGTGTTAGTGCCTGAAGGTATTGCAGATTGGAGAGAAAGGGAGCTAAGGAATAAGATGATTCGAGAATATCTGATCAAAAGGAAAGATCTTCCCGTTGAAGATGCAACATGGGAAGGGGAAGAGCTTCTTCAGCACCCCAATTTGAGATTGCTAGAGGACCAACAATCTCGGAAAGGGAGGACTGTAATGTCCCCCATTACCTAGTGTCACTTTTGGAGACATTTTTCTAATTCTCTATTTCCCGAGATTAGAAATGAATTAAAGTTTAAGGGAATAATATAAATAATTAAATGGGGCTAAAGTCAGATGCTAATATTTAATTATTTATTGAGTTCATTTAAGTGGGTCCTTTTAAGTGACAACTTCCTCTCTCTATAGGCGATCACCTTGGTGGGGGAATAAATCAAAAGAAATATTAATTTATGCCTAAGTCAGTCAATCTCCAATATAAGCGATTTATTTATTTTGGATAAGCTCGTTGATTTTTGGCTGAAATGGAAAGAAGTGTTCGATTGGAGGAGAGACAACTTTTTTGGTAGCTAAGTTGGCAACTTTTGTTTATTAAAAGGCTCAAGCTCTGTAGGAAACGCATTCAGAAATCATTCTATGTTTTGATAATTTCTCTCACAGCCGACTTGAGAAGGAGACCCAAGACGAAAACCCTGGTTTGAGGTGGTTGAGACGGAAACCTCATATCACCAAGTGATTGCCGACAATATCTTGCAAATATCTGAGGTAAAAGGAAGACGTCTGGTCTAGACGGGAATTTGCAGTCACAATAGAAGCCATTTCAATGAGAAAGATCCAGCATTAAAATCAAGTATTATTACAGGAGGTGGTAGCTTCAGAATCACACCCAATCCACAAACTGCCACAGCTTTTCATGGAATCGAACCCAGCCATTAGGGAAGTTGCAGACTATTAGGAGAAGGGATGGGGGTCCATGGAAGCCACTCATTCAACAAAGTTCGGCCTGCATCATTCCAGCAGCAACTAATATAGGCACGGACCTGTGTTTTGTGCAATTTCACACTCTAAATCTGATAATACTTGAAGCCACCATAGACAGAAATTTTCTTATGCATGTATTCAGAATTGAACAAATGAGAATAAAGGATTCATTTGGAGGTTACTGTTGTGAATGTTATTTACCTTCCTATGCATTCCTCTCATACTAAGTCACTGAGAACAAACAAATAAACCACACATACATTTGAAACACATCAAAACAAGGGGAATTCAAGGCACAAAACGGAGCACAATTGGCAGAGATCATTTCATTCTTGGGGTTTATAAAATCTCTTCTAACTGGGTAAGTATCCAGCAACGTATCGCCATTTACCAAGTATTAATGACTTTTCACACTACTATGGGTCTTTCCTCCTGTAAACGCATTCCGTCGCACTTTGCATTTATTTAATACAAAATTCAGCACTTGAGACAAAATACACACATTATCATATTGCACCACAGTAAGAAATAGAGTGCTTTATTTATTGACATGCTGACTACGGATGTTCCTGGCCTTGGCTTTAAACATTATCTCCTAAAACAAGATAATCATAATCTAAGATGTGATAAAAGATTAGAACCAGCTACATCAAGCAATTTTTGGGGAAAATATTGTGAAATAAAAAAAGTGTATAAAGTTTTACTTGCATATCACTTTATATTCTTGAAGATAAAACACAAAACATTGATTACCTTTCTAAAACAGAAGGTTCCTATTCCATCTCCTTTGTAATGAGTGGGTGAAGTGGTTTTGGGACCCATTCCTCACATAGCTGATCAATTTCCTAAAATAAAATTTAACCAAATAGTTTAGTCTAGGGTATGTCAAAACAAATACAAAATTTCTATAAATTTCACTACTTTGAAATAGTTCCAATCTCAGAATTTACTTCAATAATAATATTCAGCTGAACCATGAAGATATCAATCAATGCCTCAAAATTAACCACTAAAGTTTCTTTACTTCCTAGAAGAGGATTTAATTATTAAAGATTGTAGATGACCAAATGTAATATAAAAACAAAGAAAGTGCAGAATGCATAATAGATATTACACAATAATTATTAAAACTTAAAGATATAAAGAACAAAGCTAGGATAAGAACCGACAAGCAATAAAAGATATAGGTTATAGTGGCATGCAGCTAGAAATGAAAATACTGACAAAATACTTAAGACAAGCATGTCAATTTCAGTGAACATTTTTTAATTCAATAATATATTTCAGATAAGAGTGGAACTGGAAAACACTGATGGGTGTCTGAGGCATGTTCCTTGCAAACTCAGAAATTCTACTGATATCAAGATACCCCTTATAGGTCAAGCCATTTAAGTAACTACATAGGAATAATGAGATTCCCCTGTAGTCATGAGTCATGACACATTTTGGTAAATTACTCTTGAAAACCATTTAACTATTGAGAAAGACCAGATTTGCCTATGGTTCCGTCATTCATCTATACAGAAAGGATTGGTTGGAATCCATGAATTTGGTGAAGTTATTAAATTGCTAAAAAAAATCATAGATCTACAAGTTTTGGTTGCAAAAAGCTAACTCCCTTTTCATGAGTGCATCTCGCAACCAAATGGTTGAACATCATCTGCCTGATTCCCTACCAAGAAATAACACAAGCAAACTCATTTCATCATGGCAGGCATCAAGTTTCAATACACCAAAGCTTCCTCATAAGCCTACAAAAATCAGTTCTTTTCTGCAACTTGACCAACTTGTAGCAAAAATACGGACAATGGAATTCCAGTCATCTGTCCCCTACCCTGTCTCTTACACCCCTTCCCTGCCTTCACCCACCTAACCCCCCAACTATCCCCTGCCGCCCTGCACTCAGCAGTCACCTATCCAGAGTGGATGAATGAACCAAATTAAGCCTAACAACACAACTAGAATAAGTACATCACATCCCACTCTAGTATTTAATAGCCCACAGATGGATTTTGCAAAGACTAGCCCATTTATTTGAGCCATACTGGTGAAGTCCCTTCTATTCAAGAGCTTATAACCCTTGGAGAATTTGAAAGTCCCTAAGGGAAGTTCTCTATATAGCTTTTCCCAAGATTCTGCTCTAAATCAACCAGTATGTTCAATTAGTCATATGTGAAGGTTAGGCTGTATGTTCAATTAATGAGAAATTCATAAAATATTGAACAATAGATAGTCTGAGGTATTGTGTCTCGGCCCTAGTCACCTTGTTATAATAAATTTGAAGGAATGAAATTTGCATGATGTTAAAGTTCAGGCATTCTTACACTGATTATCAAATAACCCTCTGGAGGGATTTCCAACTTTGCATTTTTGGTATTTGGTGAGGTGCTTTTGAAGTTGAATGTTTGTGGTTTGAGTTATGATGTTACATCTGCAATGGATCTGGTAAACTAACAGGAGTTAGATGATAGGGTATTAGTCTAATTCATATAATCTATACAACATAAGAAATTTATGTTAAGATTCATAAAAATGAATTCTGACGTGTGAAATATGAACAAATTAACAAATCCCTTCACCTGAATTTTTATTTCCCTTGCTAACACAGTGGCAGGGTCTTATCTGATAAATCTTGTACCAACTGTTTTATAATGCTTTCTTGACTTGTATCAACCTTTGCATTGTCAGAAATAGAAACTAATTATATTAAAATTGCATAAGGTTAAAGCTATCTCTAAACACTTACTTCAGAGAAAAGAGTGCCATAAGCTTGTTTTGTGAAGTATGTATATGAGTTGGCAGTGTCAAATAGTATGCCTCCAAGCCTTCTTTTATCTCCATCCTTTGCAAGAATTGCTACCAAAGCTCATACAGGACTGGTAAAATCTCCAAGTTGGGAAACAATGAGACCATATAATGTCCATGCAATAGGATTTTCCCAGTAATACTACCTCCACCACACAGGTATTTGCTGTAGAACAATTAAAAGTGAAAATTCAGAAAATGCAAATCAAATACAATAAAATTATCAAAGTTAAATGAAACTTCCTCAAAGAGTCGGTAAATCTTACTGGTCGAGCAATAAGAAATCCAGAGAAGATTATCCAGAATCCATAGAAGAATGAGGAAACAATGGAAGCAAACTGGGCACCAGGAGTCAGGGCTACAGTCATCATCCCATATAAAGTGAAATAGAGTAGGCACATGAATATGAAAAACATAAACCAGAAAAATTTAGCTGCTGTCCAGAAGAAGTCAACCATGGAATGAACAATCAAACAGTACAGGACTGCTTGGGCCATGACATATGGGATCTCAATGGCAACCTGCAAAATAGTCAAAAGCGAGTTATGTTAGATAATATAGCAGATTCACATCCAGAATGTTTATGGATAGGAACTATAATATAAAGATCCTCCAAATTGAAATAAGAGAACACTAGTTTTTATGCTTTGTTGGCCTTTTTGGTGCTTTTAACTACGTCAACATTGGCCTGCTCTGTCTCCAACCTTAATCTAATTCAGTTTTCAGTTTTCACTCATATTGCCCTATATGGATAAATTATTTATTAAGTTATTTATTTGCTACATGCACTGGGTCATTTACTTACAAGAAAAATCTATTCATTTTCTGGTTCTCCCGCCCAATTTTTGTTTGGTTAAACTCAAGTTGTGAGTATTTCTTTTATTGACGGAACATGGCTGGCTATGAATTAAGAAACCATTTTGCCTGGGCTATTGCATATGGAATAGCTGAGCGCATGCCAGCTGCCTTTCCACGATAGAACACAGTTCGCTCTACAGCAACAATGGGTTGAACAGATGAAGAATCGCTGACCCCAAGGAAAATTGTTGCAGCATATAGGGCTCCAAGGATATTGTTCAGATCTTCTTGTTTGTGTTTGTCAAACAAAGAATCACACAATCTTATCAGAATATCCTGTGGATAATGGCACTCCAATAGCTTAAGTATTTCAGTATATGAAGCCAACTGATGCTCTCAGATCTTACGTTTTCCTGCCAAGTTTCCAGAATATACTTCCAAACATAAGGGCCGAGACAAATGTGAAAAAAATGCGGACAACATTATATGGTGGGTTCCTCCAGTAAGACCAATGCTGCTTCCAAAAGCAAGCTATGCATTGAACAAAGTAGCTCTGAGAATATTGGGTAGAAAAGTGGAGGTCCTTAGAGCCAGGCGCAGGTGTGATTAGCTCTTTGACAAGTGCCTGGTTCCGCCTGAAACAAGATGGCGTAACTGAGTGCTATAGAGAAACAATAAATGGAAGCAATTGAAAATTCATGTATGCACAGACACACAAATCTTTGAAGCAGGGGTCATTGACTACTTACCCACATGAAAAAAAGCATCAACCTTTCCTGGGTTTTAGAGAAAAGACAGCCTTTTCACCGTGAAGAATAGTTTCAAGGACTACGCATACGATGGAGTTTCAAGAAAGGATGACCCACAGGTGGAGGCCTACAGGGCTAGATAATGAACCAAGAAAGGCTTACAGATAACATAGAATTATCTACAAGCAGAAACAGAGGCAGAGGTGGAGGATTTTCCTGTGAGAAGGCCTTTATTGAACAGAGAGAGGAGAAAAAGATGAGAGACAGAGGAACAAGGTTAAATGTACCTGCAACTGATATTAAACAGGGTGATTTGGAGGCGGTGGATGAATACGGAAACTGCTCCTGCCTTTGACTTGAGACACAGAAACTGAATAACGATGAAGCGATAACAGCAGCTCTACCTTTTTTCGTGAAATCCAGTGTTTTCCAAGGGTGGTGGGTGCGAAGAGATAGGGCTCCCGGGAGTTTCAATCAGCTTCTGCAGCCAGCAGGGAAGAATAGGAATGAATTGATGGGGTTGATCCCAGTCTGAAAAAAGATCCAACTAAAGGTGTCAGCTCAGCACGAAGGGTCTGCATCCTGCAGACGCCTAATGGCCAACTGTCCAAACCAGCTGATAATCTGCAGGTGCCTCCCTCAAACCTCGTGCGATCTCTTGCATCGGAAGCTGCTAATGCATGCGAACCACCTGCAATGCCAGTCAGAGACTGCCAACAAATTCTGCATTAAAATTTTGGTTAAAAAACCAACTTGTTCATAATCTAGTTCAAAATAAATCTATACAACAAAATCCTAACGATTTGATTGGTTGAATCAAAAAAGTTTAATCACCATTTAAGTTATGAAGCCTCACTGTAGTAAGTAATAATAACACAGGTGGGTCTGGCAGCCTCCTGCTACACACCTTAAATTATACAAAAATTACATACCAAAACAATGTTGAAATAAAAAGAAAATCTAAAAGAAAGATAAAAAGAATCAATAAAACACACTACAGTCAACGGTATTAACTTAAAAGAATACAAATTATACACTGTTTAAGATAGTTTGATTCTTGAAATGTTTAAAGATACCTTTGAAACATGAAAAAAAGTCCAAAAGAAGACATAAACTAGCAATCGCACCTTAGTGTGCAATGGGTACGCTGAAGAAGTGTGGAAGGTCAATTAGGAAATATTTTGGTCTAGTTTTTGCATACATTTGTGTAGTACACGAGGTCAATTGGTAAAACCTCTGAATCAGGAATATAATCAAACTCTATAAAAGATCATATGAGTCAATATAGCGTTCGAGATATTTTGACAATATATTTGTACCTTAAAATATTATGATAATATCTCCAACCCTAGTACTCTATATACGCGAGTGTACCAAAAAAAACCATGCATCGCATCCAAATATGCCAAATTTCTCTAGTGTTTTCAAAATTATTGACTGGTTGCACAATCTTTGTTAAAAGAAGTTTTTCTTTTACATTTTTCCACATCAAGAAATCTTTGATGGCTACATTTTATGTTTATAGAGTTGTCAACATGATTGATGCTCAAACTCAAACTCAAAGAATTTCCATCGCATACAATGCTTATTTCATGAATTTCATTCTTTGTCATGGAAAGACATGGAACCGTATAAACTTTTAATTGGATCTCCATCACTAATGATAGAGTATTGGATTTGTTCCCTATAAGTATATATACAGCTCATTAATGAATGGTATATAAAATGCAAACTATCTATCTAAAAATTGAGAAATTATAAATAGAATGAATGGATACGTACATTGCTATAAACATAATCAATGGATTTATAGAGATTATGATTTGAACAGGCAAAAATTTGAACTTGGCATCTCAACATCTTCCAGGTCCAACTAAATGAATCAGTTTTGTTTTACTGTTGATTGTGATATATGTAAAATTTCTTTCAATGCATTGTTATGTGGATAGTGATTGAGGCAGGGTATTGTGGAGGTAAATTGTTGATTATCGTAGTTTGTGGAATGGTTGCAGTCATAATGATTTCTAGAATACAACACATTTTTCTATGCCTACTCTAGGTCTTAATTCTTTCCAAAACACACCATCTCGTACACTAATTATGTAATCCTCTATCAGAGACTCCAGGGATTAATCAGTAAACATTTCAAATACCCCAATAAAATAATTTCAACCATCAAAAATTTTAATTTCATGAAATGAATAAGATTGTGTTGTTATGACAAGGTATATTCAAGTGTGATCATATTCACAAATATGTGGTCCAAGATTACTAGGCACCATGTTCAAGGTTTAGTTCTAATTTAGGTTTCCCCCACTTGAAAGGGACAACATATTCAAGATAGTTGGCATATATACCTCTAATATTTGACTCCTAAGATGAAGAGAAATTTTCCCTAGGTTTAGAATAGGTCATAATTCTTCAAAAAATAAATCATTTTTTTTCTACACCATTGTATTTGCTCATCCCCTATAAATCAATCTAGGGGTCAATCTATAAACACTTCAAAAACCCCTTTGATGATTAACAAAATTCAATTTCATGAATGAAGTAGGTTTTTAATATGTTGAGTGATTTTCGGTGTGAAATCAAAATCATGTACCAAAAAGAAACTCTATCAGAAACAAACCTCCCATTGATCATTGCACAAACATATTGTTTGTCAACACTGTCCTTTGCGACCTGGAGTGTTTTTGGAAGATTCATTGACCTTTTTAACCAAAGTTACCTATGTCAACAAGATCCAAACTTTTTAATTTAGGTTTGACAATTATTTTATAGGATACATAAGCAATTAGTTAGGTAAATAGAATAACCAATGAGATTTATAGTTCATGAACACTCAACCTCATCTTTTGAGACTCCTTCCCAACCTGGAATATTTGCATTTTAGTATTCCAAATCCATTTGAATATTGAGAAAATGAAAAGAATATTTGTGTTTTTTTATTCTAAATCCATTTGGGTATTGAACTGGTAAAAATATATATTAATTGGATTACTCAGCCTGTTTTTATTATAGAATATTTAGATCATTGAACAAAAGAATTTAACAAAAACCAAAATAAATAATATTTTTGTTCTTTGAAACAAAAGAGGAAAACTGAATTTAGTTTTTTTAATCCATTTGGGCATTGTGCATGGTGACATACATATCAATTGAGGCACTCTTCAACATGTTACCATATAGACCTAAATAGAAGGCAAATGAAACGGAAATATGGAGGCTAGACTCACCACAAAAAGGAAATTTGGAGGAGGAAATGCAACTGAAATATTAATGGTTGGAAAACCCAATTGAGATTTTTGATCATTTGCCATATTTATGGATTTGTAATGATAAGTTGGACTAAAATCAAACACTGCCTCATGGTCGGCTTTCAGTTATTGTCCAAAAGCAACCAAAGAAAACAAGCAAAGCAGTTGTACCGAACAATCAAGGGGCTGCAACAGATGATCATCAAAATTCCTTCATAGTTGCTCATAAGATAGTGAACAACCAGATAGATTGGCATAACCTTTTAAGGGTTTATTTGGTTGTATACAAAACTCTCATTACATAAGCAAGAGCTAAATATTGGTTATTGTAAGAGCTTTTCTGTATAATGAGATATTGTAAGAATTTTTCTAAATAAATAATCTAAGTAAGAGAGCCCTACTTCACAGACGTATAGGATTGATAACTCATTACTCCACTTAATCCTCCAATCACAACCAAGAGATGCTATGGATAGGATTCAGGCTATGATTATTTTAAGGAGAGCTGAGGATGGTATTAGGATTTCGTGACTGTGTTAGGGTCAAGGTTTTGTGAGGCAAAGAATTCACGTTCATCACACCATTCAAAAAAATTACACTGCACAATAAGTTCAAATCAGCATTTTATGTATTTAAATATGGTTGTTTATAAAAATGAGAATAAGCACCTTTCTATTAAAACATGCATGGACAATAGTCTAACAGATAGGATGTTATAGTAAAAAACAAATCAGAAACAAAATGAAAATTACATAATTCAAAATTAAGTTCAAATATAGATCTCAAACCATAAAAAGAGCAACTATGTTTTGTCCAAAGGTTGGTTGATACATGTTTGTTCAAGATCTCTTTAAGCTTGACAAGATGCATGTTTTATCGTCAATTGATGAGCTTTCAAAATACTAGCAAATGTTGTAGACAAACATCGTTAAAGCCTCCATAATCCCTTGTCGATATCTTTTTCTCAATGGCCTGCAAAACTTTCAAGGCCGAATATTTATAAGACATACATTTTTTAAAGGAATAAGAGAAGCCTCAAAAATATCTATAGCTTGCAGATGCTCACTTTTCAAACCCTATTTTTAGTATCCTTCTCGGTTATATAATGTCGTTTGTTGTAGCAAACTATTTATAGGTTTCAAAGAATAAAGAAATATATTTTCATATTTACAAAATAATCATTTATTCTTCGAACTATCTACCTAAACCTTTTATTGACAGTAGAGAAATCATAAGCACCCTTCGTATGAACATTATTTTCACTTAAAATAAAAATTTGAACATATAAATGCCTGCAGAAAGCGAGAGCGATGGCAGAAGCACTGGGTAACATATAGGTTGAGGACTGGCATGAATCCTGCAGTAATTCCAGCGACAAACTGCCATGGCCCATTGTACCCATTCAAAAGAAAGCTCTAAGAAAGACTTTCTAAAACAAAAATTAACAAAAAAAATTATACCCATTACAGTTTCGTGCATAATGGATGGATTTATGGGGTGTGGAGATGATAAGAGCACATGGGCAAATAGATATTAAAAAATAAGAACTTTGTATATGTATTCATGAGCATCCAACGACCGCTTAATAAATGACCATAGCACGCCCTAACACTACTAGTGTCATTATCTTCTCTAGAATGTGGGGGAAGGAAAACACAAAATGCACACAAAACAAAAAGCTAGTGAGTAATACTGTGGCTATGATTCAAAGTCGGCATGCAAGGAGTTATTACGATTCAAATTAGCATATACATTGGTAGATCATCAAACAAGGCGCCGCTAGAGAAGAAGATATTGACAGTGATGACCAAACAATTCCTCCATATAATAACTATTACTTGCACCCCAATGAGGTGCAATACTTATGTCGATAGGCTGAGCCCACATTATTTACGATTGTGAAAAGCAGTGGATGACATGAAGAAAGTAGCGATCTATCTCACCTATCCCTCTCTACCTCTCCCTCGCTCCCTCCCTCCCCCCTTCTCTCTCCCTCTTTTTCTCTCCTTCCCTCTCTATTTCTCTCTATATCACATATCCCTCTCTACCTATCCCTCCCTCCATCCCACCTATTTCTCTCTCTCTCTCATTCCCTCTCTACTCTCCCTCTCTCACTTATTCCTCTCTACCTCTCTCTCCTTCCCCCTCCAATTCTCTATATCTCCTCTACCTCCCTCTCTCTCTCCTCCTCCCTCTCTCTCTCTGGCTCTCTCTTTCCTTCTCTACTTCTTTCTCCCACCTCTCTCTCCCTCCCTATCTCTATCTCACTTATCCCTCTCTACCTCCCTCTGTCCCTTTACCCTCCTCTCTCTCTCTTTCTCTATCCTTCCCTCTCTACTTATTTTCCCTCCTCTCTCTCTTTATCTATCCTCCCCTCTACTTCTTTACCCTCCTCTCCAATTCATTCCAAAAATAACACTTCCTATACAACTTTAGTTTTTCATTTTTCTATTTGTTCATTGTTTGGATTTTATAACACAAAACAAATACCAGGAAGTTTATCCTTTATGACCTCCATACTAATGAATATCGGCCATTCCACAACCTCTGAAACTCTAAAAAAGCTCTGCTTTCTTACACTATTAATTTTCCACGATATTCTTCGAAGATTCATACATTTATGGCTGCGAAGAAACTTCTAATGGAGACTAAAATGTATTCGCACCTCTTCCACAGACATTGTACTGAAAAACATTTGGCCCCTATTGAGCGATGATGAATATTGAATGTGTAATAATTTTAGTTCACAATTATTTTCCCATAGTGCATATTAAATTTTCATCAATATTTCTCATGCTCAATTTACTCACCACTATTCATTGTGTTAGGTAGTAAGTTGCTATCTAGAAAAAATCAATTAAATTTTAGAATTTTCTTGTGGAAATTCATTTCCAAACTTCCTATGGTAAGTTAACATTATCTGGGTTGGATAAGGTCTAATAAACCTATTAATCAGACTAAACCCAAGTGCGACTTTACAGTCTTTCACATCTCACTGGGCGTATTATGTGCTACTACAAATTTATGGGACTTGTATGCATATTTCGCATGAGGATCTTCCTATCACATCAGGTTATGTATATTTTATCATTACATCTAGATATGTGGACTTTCTCTATGCAATGACCCCTTAGGAAACTTCTATGTAGAGCTTCTATGTGGAATTTCCTCTCTACAACTTCCTATAGCAACTGCACCTTTAGCAGGTTAGATGGCCTAAACTTCCCCACAAATGCGAGTCACATGGCTCTAACTTCCTTGTGAATGTGGGTTGGATGGATCTAACTTCCTCATAAAATTGGGTTGGATGGATCCAACCAAATGAGCCCCAAAAACTCGCAAGAGAAAAACTTGGGCAATTTTGAGTATTTTGAAAAAATTCACAATGTAACCTATGTTATTTTTCCATGTTATATCCATCCATGATGACATTCACCTACTTGGAATACCATCTGCAATCAACTCTTCTATTCATTTCCCATAAACATTTATACGGAATTTCCAAAGTACAACTTTCATTAGCAGTTTCCATCTGCCTATAAAAATTCATGTTTTCCACACAAGTTTCTTTGAACCTACCAAAGTGCATTTTTCATCACCACTTTCCATTTTCCCATATGGATTTACATATTCCATCTTTCCATGTGCATTCCCATTATCCAATTTTCACTCTTCAACTACCTATTTCATCTACCCTCTACCAATCAATGCACACAACCTCATCCACATGCCCAAATCACTTCATTCATATGTTTTCACATATTTCAATATCATCTTTGTGTCATCTTACATTATCATCACAACCTCTCCTTTTGTACTTTCCATGTCCATTATAACTCTCCCCATGTAGATTTTCATATTCAATCTATCCATGTAGATTCCCATCATCCATTTTCCACTCTTCATATGATTTCATCTACCCATTACTGAATTGTTCACACGACACCATCTACTTGCACATCTTTCAACCTCATACTTCCATCATCTTCCACTTTGCAACCAATTCTCTTTACGAAATTTCCATGTCCACTGGAATTATCCTCCTCCTCTCTCACTGCATTCACAACAATTCAATACAACAAAATGTGGAGTTCACATGGGTTACAAATGTCCTCGTTAGTTAAATTTATTTTATAGAATCAAATGCACATACACTTTCTATGTGTCTACAAACAAACTAAACAAAACCAAAACTATTATGCCAGTCTTTGACAAGAATTTTGTTGCTTGTAGCCCTTGTTTGAGTCAACAAGAGTTTGGTTTCCATTTATTTCCACTATGTACATATTCCCATTCTTTGATAAAATATGTGATAGTGCAAGAAGTTCAATGTTATAAATTTATCACATGCAATATAAGACAAACGATTCAAGTTTGACTTTTATTTTTAGTATTTTCTTTAAACAATATTATTTTAATTAAAACTATTTAAGTAATTATTACAATGTATATTTTTTAATTAATAATATTCTAGAAGTTTGTTAATGAAAGTAAAAAAAATAAAATAGAAAGTATAATTGTAAATTTTTTTATTAGTAATAATTAAAAAATATATTTTTAACATTTTTTGACATATAAAATTCCACTTTTTATTACAATATTCACATGTTCTAAATCAATCAACAATCAACATTCAATGATCTATCTTTGTACTAAAATATTATTTTATTAAAAAAGAAAATAGTTGTCAACACAATTTAAAATTGTTTAATAGCATGACACAAAAATACAAATTATTAATTTTTCTCTAGTTTGCTCGCTTTCTATAAATGATAGTCAGGGTTCATTAATTCAATGGAGAATTTTATATTTGGGAGACTAAGTCACATCATGCCATCTAATCCTATATAAGAATTAGGTCATAACATACAATTTCACCTTTTTAGGAAAAAAAAATGAAATGTAAGAATCAATTTGACAATTAACCTTGATCCTAATTGACAAAAATATTGAAACAATAAACCGAATTTATTGTGAAGAACCTAAAATAATCTTTATGAAAGTCTTATATTACAAACTAAATTATATCATCAAAAAAACATAGGGGAGAGTGCCCAGTAGTCGTGCATCCTAACTTCGCGCTTCTAATTATCCTACGTCGAAATTTCAAATCACTCCCAATTTTTTATAGCAGCTTACTCGGCAAGTTCTCTGCTTATAACTAAGCTTTCAAGGCCACATCATCAAATATGATGCCACATCAGCATGCGTTTTTGTCAAGGTGTCCAAAAAGGCCCCAAAAAATAGTGAGACCAATTCTCGTGCATTACATCACGAGTAGTTGAACGCTGATGTGGTATCACATGATTGGTTGCTTTTTAGATCAAAAGCATACTTTGTGTTTAATTATGGGTAGTCAAATCACAACTATTGAACATTATATAAACGACTATTGGGTATTATATTCACGATTGGGTGCACGACTATTGGACCCCGCACGACTATTGGGCCCTCTCCCCTAATGCACTTTATATACCAAATAAATTAAATCAAATATTATAACTATAAATTTACAACATCAATTCGAGAATCTCACATAAGAAAACACCTTCGGCGTAAAAATCAACAGAAGACAGTACAATCAACAGTATTTCTAAAGTCAGAAAATCTGATTCTCATACGACAGCATTTGCAACAACCTTTGCCACAACGGGCAGAACGGTCTGCTTGAGTTGGGCAGGGGTGAGAGGTTCATGTAACCGTGGCTGAAGTCGTTGCCACATGTTTCTACTATGTACGTTCCTTTTCGAAATGTTTCTGTTGTTGGAAGATAACCCATGCATGGTATCTTTTGTTTTTCTTTGTGTTTGTTACACGTGATTTTTGCACAGCACTTTGCTGCAGAGTTTGCAGAAACCCATGACTAAAAGTCCATAACTATTCACTGTAACTACTGCCAGAAGTGGAACATCCACTCTTAAACATATTACCTCAATTGTCTATCACTCTCGGTTGTTTTGAAAAGTATACGGTGACCATGTTCTGTCATAAGTAATTTACTAGATCAAGGTTTGTGATGTGACTATTGGTTCATTTCGCACGTCAGCGAGGCAGAGGGATTAATTGAGTTCTCCTGTGGAATCGGGATCTTAAACTATCCAGAACTGACACGAGTATGTAAGCATATTTTTATAGAAGGTATGGGCAGAGTGCAAATGGACTGTATTCAGTAATTAAATAAGTTTAGAGAAAAATCTATAATGATTTATTGGGATTTGGTTGTAAATAAATAAATAAATGATCATAAGGAAAGAAGAAGTAAAAATAATGCAAGGCTACCATTAATATTAGGAAATGTAAAATTAATAATATTCTAAGGGTAACATGAGTAGAGATAATGTTACCAATATTATTAGGATTTGCAATAGACTTAATCTTAGCGTTATAGTAAAGCGGTATGGTTAATGTGTTAGGGATAGTAGATGAATATAATACTATTAATACTAATTGTTAGTCCATGTCTTTATAGGCAGAAGACTAATGTTTTCGTCTCGACAATCTATATATTAGTTGGTGCTTTGGGAACCAAGCGAGTGAGATAATCCATTGCTAAGCCAAAGTTTTGGATTTTTCATATGTCTTACTGCAAAAAATAGGCATTTATCGTTGCAGCTGTTGGTCTGTGCCTAATTTGCTAGGGGTTTTGTTTTTTCAGCAATAATTTTCCAAAGTCTGTCCAATGATATGTGAGAAGGCAATGTATTAAGCATGCTTGGCTAATGTTTTGTCTATTTTTCTACAAGGGACACATGGATCTGAGTCGGGCGCGTGGCATCATAATGATTGCACATTTTGCACCTTTGCATGGAAAGGAGGTTTCAAATCACTAAACATCGTGTATGCTGGGTTGCTTCAGAAGGTGCTACCATATTTTATCTACAATCAGTTTGTGCTACAGAGGATTCATGTTTTCTGTTACAAAGAAAGCTACCATATTGCAAGGTATTGATGCATTTCATAAATACTTTCTCTTATTACAATGTGGGGTTGCCAGAAACCATTTGCCTAGATGTTCCTCTCCTTCCAAATGTATTCCCTGTCGAGATGTATTATTCTGTGATTCATGAAAATGACTTTGCATTACTAGTTCAATCTATTACTAGATTAGTGGCAAGCTTGCAAGATTTCAGACCCCAACCGCAAGCAGGTTCTAGAGCACTTGACTAGATGCTGCCCTAATTCATTTTGCATAAGTCATTTTCCATGAGTTAGAGGGAAATACATATTTTGGTTGTTTAAAATTATTCTATGGCATTTTTTGCACTATTGAACACTTTGTTACTCCTTACTTACTGGACCAATGGATGTGCCTGGTCTAATTTTCTAGCATCAAGACTTGATGAAAAAAATTGGGAAATGAAACTATCTTGCCAAAAGACTGGAGCAGAATGCTTCTAGGTAAACTGCAGTGATTTGCTACCTCCCACATGAATTCTATTTCTCAGTTGCTAGGCGACTATAAAGCTAAAATGATTATTAGAAATGGGTGTGTTTTGAAACCCTAAATCCTGAGATGGATGTGAATGAAATCTTTTTGATGAATTTTAATCTTTGTATGGATTTTGATTTGGGCACATTTTTTATGCATTCTAAAAGTAAATGCCAAATATTTCAAGAAATGAATACAAAACGAAAATTAGGAAATCTTGGAATGTATTTTCTTGCTTTTTTCCTCTATTTTTATGTCCCATAGATGGAGAGGCAAAAACATAAAGCATAGTAAATAGGTTTGTCACTATGATAGTTCAGAGATTTTGCTCCTCACTCCTTTCATTGTATGAACATGATCCAATTTTCTACCTTCAACCCTTAAGGATTCTGTTGGATCTAAGATGAGAGATTCTTATTCTCTTCCTTAGTTTTAAGTTTCATGAAACAGTAAGGGTATGAATCAGAAGCCTATATATGCTCAAAAGGAACATTGTTCACCCTTTTATGGATTAAAAAGAAAGAAAAGAAATGTCACAGTCAACTGAGAAGCTTTCGATTATGTAGATAAATTCAATGAAAACAGAATTTAATGCATGGGATATTTGAAAATGTGTCAATCAAAGACTGTTCAGATAGTGAAAACTTCAGAAATATAAAAAAACTCACTGAGAGGTCAATATTTTTACATGCAAATATTTGGTTTAAGCAAACATCCAAAAATGCATATTATATTACAGCTTGCTTGATAGCTCAATGTTCAATGAGGATTCTGAAAGTTTCACATTCATGTGCCCCTAAGAAGCATTCTTTAAAGATTTCAAAACTATTCTCAACAAAATACTAGATACTAAATTCATTCTCTATTTCACATATAGTATGGTTTTAGATACACTCTCTAAGTAAGACCTGTGTAAAGTTTAAGCCTACTATTTATCACTAACAAAACTTAGTAGAGAACCACAATATCTCCTTTACTAGTTTTTGTTTAGATTCTAGACTTGAGAGACTTGTGCTTAAATACCTTTGATAACATTTCATTTGGGCTGATAAGAATTGGTCTAGAAAGCTGCTTTATAATTTCGCAAAATAATAAATAGGTTTTTGGTCCTCTGAACATGAGTTTCAAAGGTTAGATAGGAACTTGTAGAGTCTAGCTATTAATCACCAGTCCGTAATTCAAATGGTCAAAGACATTACTTTGATTTGTAGGTGGCATATATGCGCTATAATGTTAAGCCAAAAAAGAAGAATGTTGGAGAATGTTCTAAGTGTTTGTTTGAAAGTTTCTAAAGTCATTTCCACAAATTCTTGTGGTTGTATATGCAAAAAGCCTCCATATTTCTTGATATTGTGCTTTTTTGAAGATTTAACAACTCACATAAGGGATAGACCCATAGGAAAAGGTATATAACACTTTTTAATTAACCAGAGAGGATTATAAACCAAATGTACATAAACTCAAGGTTGGCACAATTTGCTCTATGAATTGAGACCTTATGTGCATGAATTATGTAACTTGGCTTAATGGTTTTAAGGGCAGTCATGTGGACTCAAATTTGTTGACTCTTCACCATGACCACTATTCTTTAAAACCACTTCTCCACTTAACATGAAATTACTCAAGCCTAAGCTTCTTGGATAGGTGAGTTTTTGAGGGATTCTGATAACTAGGTCACATCATTCTCTATTTAGAAAAACATGCCAAATTAGATTTTATCCGCCTTAAAAATTATGTAATATCTACTGCTTAACAAAAACATGCAATATCCATGAAGATGTATGCAATATCAAAAAAAGCATACATTGCTGAATCAGCTGGGCAACTGACAAATTAATTGGTGTTTTGGGAACTGCTTGAGTGGGATAATGCATTGTTAAGCCAAAGTTTTGGATTTTCCATATGTTTTACTACAAAAAACATAGGCATTTAATGTTGTCGCCATTTACCCATGGCTAATTTGTTGGGTGTTTTGTTTTTTAGCAATAATTTCCCAAAGCCTCTCCAATGAAAGGTGAGGGGGCAAAGTATTAAGCACACTTGGCTAATGTTTTGTCTATTATTCTACAAGGGGCACATGGATCTGAGTTGGGCATGTGGCATGATAATGCTTGCACATTTTAAGCTATACATATAAAGGTAGTTACATTAGGTTTCCAATTGTTGAGTAAGAGCCTAACGTCGTGTATGCTTGCTTGCTTGTGAAGGTGCTAGCATATTTCATCTGCAATTAGCTGGATTTTCTAATAAATGACATAATGATGAGTAATTTGAACGAGATACAGAGACAAATGTTGTACCATCATTGTACAAAATAGCCAATGTATAATCCTATCTGAAAAATTGCTTATTTTGTACAATGTCAGTAGCCCATTCTTGTAAGCAGGTTCAGTTTATTCATTGTTACAACATTCCATGGGAGATCTAGTAATCATTATGGTCAAAAAAATGAGATAAATGTGTCAATATTCAAAAAACAACTACTATTAGGTACATAGCGCAAAGATAGCGACTTTGCAGCCTATAGTATGTAAGTATGATGTTCTTGGTGCTCTATTTGCTATATATTGGTGGGTATTTCTTCTTTTTCTTGCATTTTTTCTACTTATTGTTCTTAAGAATAGTTTTTATTAGTTTTTTTCTGCAAAAATAACAAACATGTCTTACTGTGGAGGAAACTGTGGGGTGAGACAAATTGCAAGCGTGGTAGTGGATGCAAGGGGTAAGGAGTTTAGTCATATATGTTTTTGATTAGAGGGTAAAATACGGGTTTTGATGGGGCCCGAAACCATTACATAACGGTTTTGAAGGGATCTGTCAACCAACCAAAGAAAAGCATGTTGCAAAATAAGATAGATCATATACCAATCAGCAACCCAACAACAGCCTCTAGAAGATTAACATGACAACATAGGCTACATAATGCACATAAACATGGGCCTGAAACCCAAAAAAAACTTGGTTTTACTCGAGACCAAAAACCATTTTGACAAGCTTAAACATTGCCTCAAGCAGCTAGGCATCAACAAACTAGCCTCTCAAATCATTCAAATATGAGCCCAAAAGAACAGTGAACATAGTGATATAAACCACCAATAAAATCAAACACCCCACCTCGATAGGGGCTTTGTGATCCATCACATAACACTGCAAGAAATCAACAATTTTGCAGCACAAACTCACCTAGTAGTAGGAAACCAAATCCAATTACACCTCTAGAGGAGTGAGCTCCCCTCTATTGGAGAGGATGAAACAATCAACAAAACCATCGCAGCCAGAAATCACCAGCACCTTCAACCTCCACCTTCATAGAAGAACCATCCACCTCAATAGAAACAACAACTGAGGGAGGTCCACCTCCATAGGACCTAATGGGAAATCCAACACAACAACCGCGACCATAACATCCTTCAGAGAGCCCTGCACTAAGAGCAAAACCATCTGGGGACTAAGAATAAAACTTGAGAACCACCCAGTAAGGAGAACAAGGCCAAAAGATCCCAAAGCAACCAAGGAAAACTTCAACATCGACCTCAAACCCAAATCAACCAGCTTCATCACCACCTCTAAAATAATGTGAGCAAGGAACCCTTCTGAAGATGGCAAGATAGAAGCAACCCTAATCAAAGCAAATGACTAGGGAAACAAGATAAGAATGACATTCATCCCAACCAAAAGCATCCCACCAAAAATAGGGAATAAAAATGCAACCATCAGCCCAACAAAGGACCCAAAAACCAACCAGAAAAGAAGCCCCCAATCCGACAGAAAAAACAAACACGCTCAAGCAGCACCAGGAAGGCCCAACTCAGTCCTTGAGAAAGACACACTACCAAAGGTACCAACAAAATCTGGGTTTAGAGATAAAAACTTGAAAACCTCCCAACCAAAAGAGCAAACTCTGAGGATAAACTAAGACTACTCCTCATCCAGTAATAAGAGAAACAAACATTTCTAAGCTTTCAACATGAGCATTAGAAATAGCTCATCCCACTAAAAGATAGCAACTCCCCTTACTAGCACAAGCATTAAAGCCCCCGAGGGGAGGACAATAACACAAGACTTACAAGTCAGGATAGACAAGAACGAAACAAACCCCATCAGCAAAATAAGCAACACAAAATAGAGGGGTATGCCTCTACCAACCAGGAAAAAACTAAGCCTACACTCCAACCCAGAAGGGAGTATCTTGAAGACAACACCTGGGGAGAATAGAGTCCAACCTCCCCCAAGACCAAGAAAACACCCCCACTCAAAAAATATAGCAACACTCACCAACCTGGAGGACAAGAAATGCCAGAAATGGCCCAAAACAAAAGCATCCAGAACGAAGGTGTCAAAGAAGAAACTCGACACCAACAAAGCCCATCCACAGCCATGAGAGCCCCCATAGCTAAAAACTAGAAAGTCTACCTTCTCACTTCCTTGAGCAAGAAACAAAGTAGAAACAAAGGTTTGGAGCAAAGATAGAAGGCCTGGCCACCACAACCCCACCCGCCTCAAGCACACAGGGCCACCGAAGGAGTCTGCAGTCGTCCAGCAACAAGGACCCAAACTGCGGAAACCACCAGCGCCAGGATCTTGAATCATCTGAGTCTTCATCAAAATCACCAGCCTCAAGCTCGCCAAAGACATTCAAACCCACACCTCTCCCGCCCGCACCTCTCTCGCTCACTGCACCTCTCCCGCTCATAGGTGGGAATGACTTGTTGGAGTAGTTTAGTCATATATGTTTATTTCTACTTCTAAATTACTTTAAGGGGATTCAATACATAGATTTTCTTTTCTATAGTTGGTGTTCTTGTTGGTCTTAATAGAGGTTAAAATTCAACATAAACACAAGGAGTTCTTTAACAGTTTAGTTCATAGATGGAGAAACATTGATTTATAGAAGGTTGTTGTAATATTTTATGGTGCAGAAGCAACATGTATCCCGATCTCATATTTGGGGAGAGATCAGTTTCAAAGGCAATTGGATTGGGCAGCTCTGCCTCAGACATAAGGTAAGTCATTCATCCAAATGGAATTGCTAGAGTTGTCTAATTCATTTAGATTAGCATAAACTGATTTTGTTATTGCTTTGATAATCCAAGTATGTGGATGGTGTGACAGTTACAGGAGAGAATGATTGCAAGCATGGCTCCAACTACACATGTAACTCTTGCAACTACAAATGATGATATTCTCTACTATTTTATAGTTAGTATAAGTTGCATGACGTTATGCAAGATTAACATGAAATATATAGACTATAATAAGTTGAAGCCGCATTTTATGTTTTTTTATACCTGTGTGAATTTGTATTCAATGAATGGAATATTGAGTGTGAGTTCCTTGGAAAGTTCGTGGTATAGATTTCTATGGTGCAACTTTCTACTTCGAATACAAAGTATGCTTATTGTATACATTTTTGGTTGTGGGTAATTGGGAAAGATTGCTTTCCTGGCCACCTATTTTAGTTTATCAGTAGCTCTATTCTTTTTACTTTATACAATGATTCTAAGATTTAAGTAGATTGATAAGGTGATTAGAAATTTGAATTCGTAATCAAAAAACATATCACCTACAAGCATGAGTTTGGTTTCCAGAGAGTAGTATATTGTGGAGTTGTTTTTCCATTTTAGGAAGAAATTCTAACATTGTCTCTAGAATAGTAGCTTGCACATTTCCACCACTATATACAAAAACTTTGACACACTTGTTAGCACAATACATGTGTATAGTCATAAAATTGCACCCCTTGTAATTTCACATATGTTCTTGCATCCACTTTAGTGTCCACTCCCTTAGCATCTTGAGTAGGCTCATTTTAGCCCCTACATCAGCATTTTTTTCCCTCCTCAAGATGCTCCAACACCCCTTTTCAGCATCTACCCTTGTGTGTCATCCTTGCATCAAACTCTGTCCCTTGCCCGTTCATGTCGTTTTGTAGTGTGACGTGTCCGAACACAAGTGCACCGCGCTAGTGTCTTGCAATGTTTCAACGTTCAAATGACTGTTTTCATGCATGCTTGCCACTTTTCATCTCCCTTGGTTGGTGGTAACGGCTCGAGATTCCCTGAAACGGCTCGGGAAGCTTCCTTTCCCTCCTTAAAAGTTGTCTTTTCAAGTCATTTGACCTCTTCCTCCATCTTTAGCTCCACTCTTCCGCTTCTAACTCCTCTTCTACTTCTAGCTTCATTCTACCATCTTACTCTTGCTTGCACAACCCCCTATTTATCACAGCAACTTCAAACACTCTCAAGCTTTCACAAGCTCATTACAACCACACTCTTGGCTTTTACAACTCTCTTTGTCTCCCTCTTTATAGCTCCTTTGGCTCTTGCAACTTCATCTCCTTTATCTCATACTTGTGAGCATCTTGGGACTTCTCACATCCCCTATCATTTGCATCCTTACTTCGTGATACAGGGTCTCCTCCTTAAGCAAGGAGTGCTTTTATCACCTCTTTTGTGATATGGGTTCTCCTCCTCGAGAAGGGTTTGCTTTTATCACATGATTTGTTTATTTCTCTCTTTCTCTATCTATCTGGTTGTTTGTGGAGGTGGGAACACCAAAACGGGGGTTTGAGTGAGGTAAACCCCTATATAACCCCAACAGTTTCTCCAGATATTACGCATGCAGGTTTTGAAGACATTTATCTATTGGAGGCATCATCACTTGCGTGGTTTTGAGTATCTTCTCTTTCTCTATTCTCTTGCTTTACCATTTGCTTCGTCTTATTCTAGTCTTACTACTTTCTATTGCATTCTCACGATCTAAGATTTCTTAGCAATTAGAGTAGAAGCATGCACTTTGCTATTTTCTATGACAAACTTGCTCCTTGGTCTGTACAACACGCCAGCGTGCCTCTTGGACGCCAGCACACTGCGCTGTCGTCCTTATTTTGCACTGTCGTCCTTTAGCCGAGAGCTTGCCAGTCTATCCAAAGAATCTTCGTGACTTGCTCTTTCTAATTCTAGAAATCTCATGTTCTTCCTAAGGTAGTTTAGGGAAGTTCACCCCGTGAGGCTCTCTAAGTGAAGAGAACTCGTGAGTAGCGAATCCCCCCTCTCTACATTTTGGTGAACCTAATGTGAAGGTTATTTTTCAAAAAACTAGGAATTTATTTACCCCTACTTGGCGGGGTCATAACTTTTGACTCGGTACTCAAAATTCAGAACCATTTGCACCATTGGAAAGGTCTCCTAGAGAACTAGTTCAATCACTAAAATACAAGTTCCTTTGGCAGTTGAATTTTAGGGACTAACACAAGTTCTGACCTCAAATTCCACTCTAAAGACCTCTGAAAACACGAGTTACTAGGACATAGAAAATACCAAAAAAATCGTAGTGAATTTAATTTTTTTTATTAGCTCGTTATCTAGTTTTATTCAAAATGTTAATGATGTTCCATTTCATGCATGTGATGGTGACTTGGATTTACCCATGTCACTTGGTATCTTTGATCCTTCTCACGAAATTCCCCTTGCTTTAGAGGATATTTTGTCACAAGAAGATGAAATCATTGATACCTTTCTTAATGTTACTCTACCTTCTTTTCATCCCAATGCACTCTCTTCTAGAAACGTTGCATTGGTGAATGATGAATATCATCTTTATTCCAATGCAAGTTATCTTCTAGAGATGATGTATTCATGAATGATGAATCTCCTTCCACATCTGACCCTCCTTGGATCGATGTTGAGAATAGTCTTCAAATAATTATTCCACTAGTTGTGATGAGTCTGCAAATGTAATCAATGTCTCTACTATCCCTCAAAGGCCTAAGAGACCAATCATTTATGTGACTCCTGCTAGTCCTTCTCCTAAAAAAGTTTGTTCTATTAATGGTGTCCCATTTGATAGTGATTCCCTCGATCTTTCTAACGCTCTCTCTTGTAGACCGGTAGCCCATGAGAATAGAATGAATAAACAACCAAGCCTTCCTCAAGAACCTAAACCTACAACTAAAGCACCTAGTGATTACGATCTTGGCAAGCAACTTCGTGTTACTTTGGATAAGATCTCACTGTGGGAATTGATTCAGTTTGCTCCGGTTTATCAATATATGCTTCAAGAAGCCTTGAAAAAGATCCTCTTGCCTTCTTCCGCTAGGTTGATGGATGTTGAGGTGTTTATAGCTTATATTCATGCAAATTCGCCGAATATTTCGTTCTATTCGCAAGAACTGCCACATTCGGAAGTATTGAAGCAAGCAGATCCTCTAATGATTATAGCTAACTTTAATAAAATCAGTATTAGACGTACTCTCGTTGATGTCGATTTGATGCTCAATGTATGTAGCATCAATCTATTTCCTAAGATTAATATTGATTCATCTGCTCTTAATGCTTCTTTTGTTGACATTCATGGGTTTGATAATGTTGTTTGACAAGCCCTACACACGATAGTCTTGCCTTTGAGGTTGGGACCCATTACCATACCTAGCCTTGTATATGTTATGTCATAAAATTTAGCTTATAACCTTCTTGGTAGACCATGGATTCATGCTATTGGTGCAGTCTCGTCTACCTTACACAAATCTATTAAGTTTATTTGTAATAATAAAGTAGTCACAGTCAAGGTTGTATGCACTTATGTGAGATGGCAGTTGTTGGTCAAGTCTCAGTTGTGCCTACTCTTATCCCTTTAGTATCTTCCAATGTGTCAATGTTTACTCCAGCAATATCTATTACAAACGATACTCTTGAGATAGATGTCCCTAATGAAGATCCTTCTGAAGCAAGAAATATTAAGTCTACTCCTACCTCTTCTCAAGAAAATGCATGTCTTGGTGATGATTAGGGTTCTTTATAATTTATAGAATCCTTCACTAGAGAATATAAAGTCGACTCGATCCACTCAGACCTTCCAATAACACCATCCACACCCGCTATCAAATATGGTCATTCTTTTGTATCATGGAATAAGGTGAATACAAATTGTAATATTCTTAGTGTTGATCCTCCTTTAAAGGAAGATGATCGCACTCTCGTTAAAGAGGTTAATGCTAGTAGTCCTATAAAGAAGGCCAATGGCGATCTCGTAGAAGAGTATGATCCCCCTAGCCGAAATAATACTCCATGAGGATCCTCCATTATCTTCCATCTTTGTATCTTCTTCTTGTGAGCAGTCAAGTATTTCTCCACAAGAGAAAGGGTTGCTTCCTACTCCTCATTCCTTATCTATGCGAGAGTGTATTTTGTTATGGCTTCTAAAATCCCACTTAATTAATCTTCCTTCCCCTACATGCAAAAAATTCCATAAGCATGATAAAGAAAAACATTCTTTCTATGCATTTCATCGAGTGCTTGGCCATTCCACTAGTGAATGTAAGGCCTTGAAGGATAAAATACAACTTTGTGACTCAAGTGCCATCACTCATTTGTTTGCTGATGCACCCACCTTTTCTAGTGCCATCACTTATTTGTGACGTGTTCAGACACTAGCACACTACCGCACTAGCGTCCTACAATGTTTCAACGTTTAAATGACCATTTTCATGCATGCTTGCCACTTGTCATCTCCCTTGGTCGGTGGTAACAGCTCGAGATGCCCTAAAATGGCTCAAGAATATTCTTTTCCCTCCTTAAAAGTTATCTTTTCAACTCATTTGGCCTCTTCCTCCATCTTTAGCTCCACCCTTTTGCTTCTAGCTTCATTCTACCATCTTACTCTTGCTTGCACAACCCCCCTATTTGTCACAACAACTTCAAACACTCTCAAGCTTTCACAAGCTTATTACAACCACACTCTTGGCTTTTACATCTCTCTTTGTCTCCCTCTTTGTAGCTCCTTCGGCTCTTGCAACTTCATCTCCCTTATCTCATGCTTGTGAGCATCTTGGGACTTCTCACATCCCCTATCATTTGCATCCTTACTTCGTGATACAAGTTCTCCTCCTTGAGCAAGGATTTCTTTTATCACCTCTTTTGTTATGCGAGCTCTCCTCCTAGAGCGAGGTTTTCTTTTATCACACACTTTGTTCATTTCTCTCTTTCTCTATCTATCTGGTTGTTTGTGGAGGTGGGAACACCAAAATGAGGGTTTGACTGAGGCAAACCCCTATACAGTCCCAACAATTTCTCCAAATATTACGCATGCAAGTTTTGAAGACATTCATCTACTGGAGGCTTCATAACTTACGTGGTTGTGAGTATCTTCTCTTTCTCTATTCTCTTGCTTTATCATTCGCTTCATCTTATTCCAGTCTTACTACTTTTTGTTACATTCTCACATTCTAAAATTTCTTAGCAATTAGAGTAGAGGCAACCACTTTGCTATTTTATGTGAAAAAATTGCTCCCTGGTCCGTACGAGACGCCAATGCACCTCTTGGACAACAACATGTTGCGCTATCATCCTTATTTTCTATTGTCGTCCTTTAGTCGAGAGCTTGCCAGTCTGTCTAGAGAATCTTCGTGACTTGTTGTTTCTTATTCTAGAACTCGTGTTGTTCCTAAGGTAGTTTAGGGCAGTTCGCCTCATGAGACTCTATTCGTGAAGAGAACTCGTGAGTAGTGAATCCCCCTTCTCTACAATATGAAAAGCATTGTTTCACAATTGAGTCTCTTGTCTTTTGGATCCTTCAAATTTATTCAAGTAGTTTACTTACAAATCTATATTCTTATAATGAAAATTTAGAATTCTTAGGAAATGTGAATTTCCAATGCATGCTTGTACTTACATGATTCTATTTCCTTGGTCATTTTGTAGTATTATTGTCTTAGTATGCATGCACTCTTGACAGTTCAAAGTTTTTCCACCCTCATTGTTTCATGCCACTAGTAAATGAAACTTTTTTCACTTCATCTCTTTACTCTTGATTGAGAGTTTTCCTTTTGTCACAAACCAGTCATAAAAAGTAATCTGTAAATTGGCTTAGTATTCTATGATAAGAACAATAAAAGAAATGACTATTTCCCACAAATAGAAAACTATAGTATCCTTTTGACTCCAAAATTTCTTAGTCTTTTGTTTTCAAAGAAAAATATAAATTTCTTAGCGTTTGTGTTAGTATGAATTCATATTGTTGTTTCTTGATGATACAAGTTGTACACAGTGTGATATGCCTCTTGTCTAAGACTGTTTAAAACTGCCACAAAAATAGTAATTGGCCTTAATTGGAAATATTATGAATGTCTTTTTAGATTCGTATTTGATAGATGTTTTCCACAATGCATATCTTTGAGGCCCTCTATAGCTAACAATGCTAGTTTTGAATGAATAATGTTGTAGCATTGCTAATGAGAAGCATTTTCAAGGAAATAACATTCTACAAAATTGCCCCATTGCAATTGCAGTGTAAATCATTGCTTTGAAATTTGCTTGTGCATGTTTGATGTTTTTTATTAGATCTATTGACTTGTAAATGGATTGGTGTTGATGCATGCTCAGAGCAAGGGTTTGTGAGTACCAGTGGTTTCATATTAAGTGTAGATTATGTGCATCTCAGATTGTTGAAGGAACATTCATTGACTAAAGATGGTTTTTAATTTTGCAATTATGTGATGCACATAAAATTGACTTGCTCCATCAATAAACAAGCATGATTATGAGGAAATGTACACATTTAATCAAACATACACAGATGCACAAACAATGATTTCACGTAGTACAACTTAAATTGCATTACAAACCATTTTATCAATTCTATCACTTTCTCAATATTAACAGTTTTAATTAGTTTTAAGATATTATTGTTTGTTCTCAGAATGTGGGAAAAATTGCAGCAATTGGTGATTTTGTTCAGAATATAAATATAGGTGCACCTGTGGCAGCCATGTCATATGGTGCATATGTTGAATGTAGTGAGGCATGCATTACTGACCAATGTGCCCTTTCCTATTCTGCATGAATTGATTTTTTCAACCTTTTTTAAGTTTTTAGGAATGATGTTTTGTGATTTTATGCAGAGTATGCTAAATATCTCTTACTGATTTCTTAAATTGGTTTTTATTTTTTTTTGTTTTGTAGATTCTTGCAAAACACATAATACCAGTGCTTGGGCCCAATCCTGAAGTGGTGGCAATGCTTACATTAGGCTTTACAACATCAATTGGTTTGAAACATGTTCTCTACATATTTATTTAGCACACTTATTGTCCTTACCGCATTATATGAGTTGATAATTTTGTTTTCTAAAAAGCATGACAATTTAACAGTTTTTCCAAAAATGACTTATGATTTGTGTTTCTATATCTCCATTTGAATAAGGTTTGACTATTGTGATTATTTACATCTAGAATTTTGATTATGGTATCTTAGCTTATTGTTATCTTTCCTAAGTTCTTAGTCTCTCCTATTTGTACACCACCCTGCATGAATTAATTTTTTCAACCCTTTTTTAAGTTCTTAGGAATGATGTTTTTGTGATTTTATGCAGAATATGCTAAATATCTCTTATTAATTTCTTAAATTGGTTTTGAATTTTTTTTGTTTTGCAGATTCCTGTAAAACACGTAATACTAGTTCCTAGGCCTGATCCTGAAGTGGTGGCAATGCTTACATCAGTCCTTGTAGCATCAATTAGTTTGGAACAGGTTCTCTATAACTTTCTTTGGAACACTTATTGTACTTGCAAAATATTTATCTTGGTAATTTTGTGATGCAAGAGGTTTTGAATTCATGATTAGTAGATAGGGTTTGAAGTTGTAGTCAAGGAAAAATGGCCCCTGTTTGTTTTTTGTAGAGCAATGTGATTCTAGCAGATCTGGTTAATAATTGTCTACAAGTGGTGAACATGTCGTGACTCAAACACCGTGGTCATAGATATAAACTGCTATTATTTTGCAGCATACCATGTGAACCTAATTTTTGACAATAAATAGTTTGCATTTATTGTTTTATTGGAGTAAACACATTTTATTGCATGTTATGTCTTAGCTTTGAAGGATGCAGTCTCAGATCCTTAATTTCAAGTAAGCCTAATTAGATGTTTTACATGTAAATATTGTTTTTTTGTAGGAAATGCTAAAAGATATAATCATAACTAAGACATACCAAAATGTGATCTATCATAATTCATTTCTCTTAAAGGATAAAATTGTACTTTATGTTGAAGCTGAAATAGGAATTTGGTCCCTTTTTTGTGCAAAAAGAGGAGAAAAGTACATATATGCAGTGCATAAATATGCTTTTTTCATTTTAAATTTCTTGCTTGCTACATCTTTGACCTTGGAGATACAAGGAATATGCTTTTCCATGTATTTTTTGTTGGATATTTTCTATTTAGTCTTGCAAAAAAAATGCTCAGTGATTCACATGCAAACTATTTTTTAGCTCTTCAGTTTCATTCGCAACCTACTTGTTGACAACTCACTCATTTCAAGTATCCCATACAAAGAGGATACTAGAAGAGAAGAAAATTTTAAGTTTGTTTACAAGCACTCCATATTTCCTTTTCATCATGTATGTTACTAAAAGATCCAACATCACTCAACAACCAATCCAACTTGTAAAAAAATATTCCAAAAATAGAGACCTGGTACATTTCTTTGTGGGTGTGCTTAATCAACCTTTTTGTGTAGATAAACAAACTAAATTCATCTACTCTATTTGTCTAAATATGCATAGTATAATAACACACAATGACGTCAACCCTTTCTAGAATCCCACAAGTACCGAATGGATATCTAATTTTTCAGATCTAGATTATCAAAGAGAAACTAACTTAAAGATCATCCTACTAGAGCACTTTACCATATCAACAAAAATGTAGATTAGCCAACTCTAAAAAAACCTATCACATTTTTTAACAATCAAGAGAGCATTACCATTTTGATATTTAGTAGCTTTGTTCAAGTGCATAAAAATCAATCTTGTACAATGATAACAAACATCAAAATTAAGCGTAAGTTGACTGCCCAAGAAGTATGCAAGGCATATATAAATCACAAGCCTGGTAACTTGTTCTCATCACTTCCTGATATCTAAAAATAAGAGATTATGCAAGGCCTAATGCCAAGTGCCCTCAAATTTAGAATACCTAAAAAATGAGCAAAAATGTTTCTCTTCAGATTTTTTATTGTTAAAGGTCTGATAGCCTATGTAAACGTAGGGTGCTATTATGTTATTCAATTACCCTTTGGCCTTCTTATGGGATATAAGTTTGACCTTGGAGCAAAGGTAGACTTAGCTTCTTCTTATTTAGAATTCAAATTCTTGATTACTCTTTGTCGTCTGTCCATTACCAATAAGAATAAAGGTTTTATTAATTTGATCTTTATGTTGAAATAGGGCATTTGGATTGTATTGTTCATCATTATAGAATAACACTTAACTACATTGGAACTTCCCAAAAGCAAAAACTAGACACCATATTTGCTTCATGTCAAAACAATCGTAGAAGACCTGCATTCCAATTTCTTTTCACTATTGCTTTGAGACACTAATTTTTTTAATACACAATAGGCATCTTTACAAATTTCAACTGGCACCCTTTGGTTGAGAACAAGGAGTTTGTTCCCAAGGGTAAAAATCAGGCCTATGTACATTTCATTTTAAATGCAAAAATCATTAATAAAAAAAGAAGTATTTGTTTGCTTGTCTCCTTGTTCAATGGATGCTTGCTTATGTAACCCTTGGGATGCAAAGCAATTATCAGATTCTCTGCTCCCTCAGGTCATAATAATAATTATTTGGTTATGGTTTAAGTAGAACATACAAGATAGAGCATGTAGATTTATGTTATAAGTGATGATAAATTTACTAGACCTAAAACCAGGAAAAGATAGTTAAAATTGAAAACAAATCTCAACCACTAGACCGCAAATGGATTTACAATTACATATTTTTCATAAACAAAAAAAATAAACAGATAAATAAATATTATTTCATTTCACTTTACCTTAGAAGCATTTAACTGGTAAGTTGTTGCATGTAGATGTGTGACTTTGTTTGAGATGCAGTGTTACACAACATTTTGCACCATCAACTTCAGGACATCTCCTAGAACACGAGAATATATTGTGATGTTCTAATGCCTTTCCCTTTGTGCCATGTAGCTATGGCTATGTTAGCCATGTTCTGCATAAGTTACAAGCTACTGTTTGTAGGAAATATCAAAATAGAAGAAATGAATAGAGTCAACATGAGCAGTTTTGTATCATATAATTGACTAAATATTTTTTTGTCTTCCATTTCCATTTTAACATTGCATGTGAGAAATTTTCAAAGATTCATTAGTCTTTTGGCTCTTTAACTTTTAAGCATTGAATTATGACATTATTAGTGCACTATTGTAATCAAACACTGTTAAAAGCTTAACCCTTTACTACTAATTGTTGGTGATACAGGATATTTTCTCGACCAAAACAACAAATGGATGGCAGAAAGAAGAAAAGATGTTTAGTGCATTACCAACAATAGCAACCATTATGTTTGAAAATAACTTTGGCATGCTTAGGAGTAAGAATCCATGGCATATAGTTGATGGAATGGGTCCAGCTTTATATTTGATTTTACAAATATAAAGCTGGACCCATTCCATCAACTATATGCCATGGACCCCTTTACATGCTCTTTGCATATGTCATAAAAAACATGTATGTACAGCTTTATATTTGATTTTACAATGCCAACAAAGGAAAACATGATACTTTTTCACTATGATACTTATTTTGCTTAAGTCATTTTACAATACATGGCTTAAATTGCATATAATATTTTTGAGAACATTTTTGCGATTTATTGCAAGTTTTTTTTAAAATCTTAATAGTTTCAATGGATACTTGTGGTTAGTATCAAAGGTCATGGTCTGAACCAATTGAAAAATGAGCTAATAGCACTAACTGGTGCTATGAAAGTCAACACCTCTGATTGTCAAAACCTACACACAATGCTCACTACACATTAACAAACTCACTACTGTCTCCTAAAAGTTAGCACCTTTGATTGTCAAAACTTGCACACAATACTCACTACACATTAACAAACTCACTACTGTCTACTGATTCAATTTGACAAAATTGCCTAATTTTTTTTTCCCTACAGTAACATGAACATCCAACCTTGCTTAAGGTAGGGACTCCAACTAGTGCACAACTCTTGTTTATATCATAATGATATTACAAATAAGAGATAGGTTTAGTATTAATAAATAGGTCAATGAATATGTTAAAATTAATGTTAGAGAATGGTTAATAATTGCATTACATCTATGTTAATAGGAGCAAATGACAACACTAATAAGAATATTATCATTAAGGTAAAATTAATAGTAATGTTAAGAGATTGATATTAATATTGTCGATAAATTATAAAATTAATTGAATTTTATCACATCATTTCAATATCAGTTTTAAAATAAAGGGTGATAGTTACATTGTGTAAGGTTGATATAGTTAAAAAAAAGTAATTGTTGGCAATAACCATATTGTCAACCCTTTTCTTAAGGGAGAATTTAATGTTTTTTATTTAGTTAGTTAATATTAATATTGGGAAAATACTAATGTAGGAATAATATTAAAATAAGTGGAGGTAATGAAGTTTCAAGCTTATTATAAATCCATCATCCTCATTTGCATATGTGAGAAAAGAATGGGGAAATTAATTCTTTTGGAGAAAATTGAATATAAATGATAGGACACTTGACAAATAATTATACCTTCTTGAGTTATTGTTATTATGTGAATTCATATTAACATATTGATGAAATGGGCATATTCCCTTACACATTGGTAACAATTAATAACGTTCCTAAAAATCCCCTACTAACATGGACAATAGAAGTAACGTTATAATGGGTATATTTGTGAGATGTAGTATCACTGTTGATTTAAAAGCTATTGGGGAAAATAATTAAGATCAGAATTATCCATGATATTAGCAATTCAAGTTATAAAAATTGTGAAATATGGTAAATAAAATTACTATAGAAGGATTGTATACTATTTGTGTGCAGTGTTAAATCTCCTAGTCTAAAATGCAAAATGAAACGAAATGCAAGCAATGGAAACACAAACAACAATGATTAGCCTAGTTGAACTTGAACAAAATGAGATACAAAATGAAGTATGTTACCTTGTCCAAGTTGATTGGTTGGTTGACCCTGTTGATTTGTTCGGTTGTGTGCTCCTTCAAATGGAAAATAGCTCAAAATCGAATGCAAAGCGATTGTGAGTGGATGAGGAATGCAATGGTGTAAGTGGGTATGTGAGTAGATGCAAGATGAGCATGCAAAATAAGCTCAAAAGTTGCAGCAATGGAGGATATTTTTGAGTGCTTGAATGGTGAATGAGTGTTCTCTCTAATGAGGGAAAAAATCCTCTAATTTTAGGGGAAATGCCTCTAAGGAATGAAGGGTTGAGATTTGGCCACCATGGACAAGATCAAGGGCTAGGGTGAGTTGAGGACTCACAAGCCCTCACATCTCACCATGTGGCCAATGAAGTGTCAAAGGGATGGTGATGTGGAGGTACTTTAGAGTACCTTGGGATTGGGACAAGATATCCTCATAAAGGAGGTCCTTGTCCCCATGTGGGAGATGTGACACACAAGGAATTAAAAATTCAAATATCCTCATGGGGAAGAGGAGAGGAATTAAAAATTCCCAAAATGCATGGGGGGAATAAAAGTGAATTTTAAATTCACTTGGGGGAATGGGCTGCCTTGTCCAAATGGAGAAATCCATTAATGAAGGTTGACTTGGGGGTATGCCATAAATGGCATAAGGATTAGGTTGACCTAATCATACAATTAAGGTTGTGCAAACATGTGATTAGGAGGGCTAATGAAGGGTTAAGGAAAGTTGCAAATTATGGAGGATGTGACATTAATTCTAATTAAGGGTGTGCACATCCTAATCAAGGATTGATTAAATTAATCTAGATTAAAGGGGGATTATGGAGGATGGGACAAGGACAGAGAAATAGGTGAATTTAAAATTGATTTAAATTCAAAAGGCCAAATGACTAAATTAAATAAATTAAAGTATTTATTTAATTTAGAGAGGAAGGTGACAAAAGATAAAGTATTTAATTAAATATTTTAGGAACATTAGAAAAAGAGGAAATATTAATTAAATAAATCATTTAATTAATGTCGATGGGGAGTGGAGGAAAGACGAATAAAGGGGATGAATTTGACCATACAGGAGTGGTCAAATTTGGATCTCTACATTTTTCCCCTCTTTGAAATACTGTTAGAATAACAGTGTTTCGAAGAAAAATAAATGCAGATGATTCGATAGAAGGGACTAGAAAGATGATGCCCCGGCGTAGGAAAAGTTGTGTAAGCTGTCCAAATGGTGGAAAATGAAGAAAGATGCCTCAGTATCGCAAGGAAATGGACATGACAGAGGAACAAAGGAAAATGATAAGGTATGCTCCCTCGAGAGGACAAATGGGGAAGAAAAATGGGCCCCAAATGACTTCTCGATATGACAAAACAGAGGGTACCACACTGTAGAGCTTAAAAACTATGAAGAATGACTTTTGAACAGAGGAAAACAAACAAACAAAGTGCAAATGGTAGCCTACGGAAGAAAGGGGATTAATTAAATTAAAATGAGGTTAAATAAAGGGTAAAAATACCCAAAACTTAAAAAGGTGAAAAGAGAGGGAAATGTTATATATAGTAATTTTAAAAATTGCTATTCACCATTTGCACATTTGGAGGTTGAATCAGCAAGAGAGAGAGGAAGAGAGTGACGAGGATGGATGACGAGGATGACAATGGGGACGATGGTTTCGTAGATGACACAATCATCCACTGGGGAGACGAGGTGTGTTAGTTCTACCACGAGCATTCGGTACCCCGCTAGGTTAGTTCCAAAGCCCTTCTTTGTGAATATTTGCATAAGATATGTAATTTTTATGGATTGTAAAATTTGGGTTTGGGGGTTTGGTTAGCTTAGCAAAATGGGTAGGCAGCGAAATGGCAATTTTGCCCATTTTTTTAGGCAAAATCACCAGTTTGAGGGCAACGGTTAGACAGGGGCGAATTTGCCCATTAATTGGGCGAATTCGCCCAAAGAGGGAAAGAGAGGGCATAATAGATTGGAGAAAGCACCCAGTGATCAGGTGAATTTTCCCAAAAAGAAAGGCGCTAGAATAGATTGGGCGAATTTGCCCGAAAAATAGGGATGAAGAAGAACTTGGGCAAATTTTCCCGAAAAGAGAGGCGACGACAGCGATTTAGCGAATTCACCCATGATGCAGGAGAATCCACCCAAAAAGGGGAAAAAGAGGAACTTTGGAAAATTCACTCATGACATGGGCGAATTCGCCCGAAAGGAAGGGGCACAGGAGAAACTTAGATGAATTTTCCCTAAAAAGGCGACAAAAGAGATTGGGCAAATTCGCCTGAAAAAAAGGTAGCAAAAAAGTTGGGCGAATTCGCCCAATGAAGGGGAAAATTTGCCCAAAAAGGGCAGGTAAAAGTTAGAAAGGTGAATTTTCCCAATGGAGGGGCGAATACGCCCAAAAGGGGAAAACACAGGAAAAGGGGCAAATTCACACATTGTATGAATGAGCTAGTCGAGAAGAACAAGGGGAGGCATATTCAAGAATTAAAACCCCGGGTGGGGGTGAAGAGTGAGGGAAAAGAGAGAGGAAAGAAGAGAGAGAAAGGAAAGAGATCAGATGAAACGAATGACATGTGTTTGGTGTGAATGCAGAGCTTTGATACACTATGGATGAGGGAGAGGCACTCAACAGTCCTAGAGGCGACCATTGAGAGGATGGATGTGCATGACCATGCAACATTAGCACAGGGGGGATTGCTACATATATTGGGATATCCCAACATTAGGGCACACAAGGCGCTACTGATAGCACTGATGGAGCTCCAATTCTTCAACCTTTCATCTCTCGACGGGGGAGATGACTGTGACGCTAGAGGACGTCTAGAGGATACAGTGGTTACCAATCGCAAGACATCTGGTGAGCTAGACATGGAGCGAGGGATGAGAGCGAGAAAGGAGCCTATAGGCCATATTTAGATGTGTAGATCTGCCTATCTAGGGGTCAGAGTTGGACTTGGATGGATGTCTGGGATTGGGAGTGCCAACGCTGCCACTATACCTTTGCAGGTTGATCAACGGTATCTTGTTGCTAGACAGGAGCAGGAGATTTTGCAACCTCAAGGTTATTGAGGTTGTTAGACACATCATGGAGAGGAGGGAGGGGGAGTTCACATGGGGTGCATGCGTACTAGCACAATTATACAGGGATCTACATGTGGTTTGCTATAGGAGGGAACACAATGTCACACATGTCACACTGCTCCAAGTATGGACCTAGGAGCACATTAGTGTGGCCAGACCAAGGGTCTTAATAGTAGGTACATAGGATGAGACACTACTAGTGTCATACTGGTATGGGACTGAGTATAGTTGGCGACTACATTACTTGGATGTTAGCGACCTAGAGGGGTGGAAGAGGAGACTAGACAACTTGCAGGAAGACATGGATGACATGGATGAGATGCATTATACCTAACACTTTGTGATGGAGGATGGGATGAATGATTTATGATATTATATGCTATGGGTATGAGTCTAATGATTTATGATGCAGGTGGCGATGTATGGAATACATTAATGAGATGGACTAATGTGAAAATGTTAATGCAATGAATTGATAATAAAATGAACATAAGATGCTTAGAATAATCAATTAAGATTAATCTAGACAACTTAAAATGAATATGATATGACAATGCACATGGGATGAAATGCAATGCAATGAACCTACCATGCTAGATGAGGTGACAATTTGCGTCATTTGAGATCAAATTGTACTTAATAAAGCATGCAACCTACGTGAATGATGGGATGCAATTAAATTATTTAGAAACATTAATATCTAAATGAAATGAACATGGGCATGCGTGTAAATAAGGGCTTGAATAGTGATGGAAGCTTATGGTAGGCCTACTTTATTTGTGTATCATACTTGCTTTAGCTTATTGGCAAGTAATTTCCTTGTAATCATTATAAAATTAAGGGACGATGGGTGTGAAACTGCACCTGTCAAGAACCATATGCATCCTGAGAAGAAAAGGAGATGGGAGATGAATGTTTGTACAACCAAAATCATAGGTCATAGGTTAGGGACAAAATGGATGGAGGATAAGTGTAATGCAACAAAATGAAAATGAAATGCAATCCTAATGCTATTTTCCATTTTCGGAGCATTGATTTTTGCTATAGCACAAGACATGATATGCCAGGGTATGAGGAACTGAGGTAGATCAGTGTCTAATGCATGAAATAAACACAACAAACAAGGAGGCTATCCCAATACCCCAAAGTCATGATTACTCTGGTCGGGCCAGACATTGAGATAACCACAAGCACAAAGGATGCCCTAGTGAAACACAAGACTACAAGGATCTCAGTGGGTACTACGTGGGACAACCAAGCAGACATCAACAAACAAAAGATCAAGATATGCCCCTATATTTACTAGTCAAAGCGCACCATAATATGATGGATCATGGCGACCCTAACAAGGTATGATAGGAAGCTCAAATGATAAGAAAAATATCAAAAGCATTACAAGAAAACAATCAATTTCAAATGTCCTTTTCCATAGGATCAGAAGGTGGATGGGATTGATGTGGTATGATGAGGAAGGATGCATCCTGTTAAGACCAAAGATGGAGATTAAACTAAGTGATAGACATGAAGCAGGATATTCAAAACCGATTGAATCTCATGAGACTAGTGGATCTCGTTTTTGAAGAACCAGCTAGATAGGGACATAGTCAATGACAAAACACAAGACATGAGAGATAATGCACTAGAATAATACACCCTACAAACCTAGGGGCTCAGGGTTGATCAAAGATTAGCCTTTCCTACGTGAAAGCGTAGAGCCCTTGTAGTTTGATAAAAGACCATGGATAAAAGCAGAAAGAGGACAATGTTGACGATGGAGGACAAAGACTAGATGGACAAAAGCACCGGGGGTGGATCAAATGATCGACCTTGCCTACGTGAAAGCATAGGGGCAACATAGTTAGAAAAAGACCAATGACAAAAGACAAATGACATACGATGACTGGCACGACAAGATGGACAAAAGCCCAAGGGGGAAAATCCTAGTTAGTTTGCAGACCATACTATTCCAGATACTAAAAACTAAAGAGGATATCCATCAAGGGAGAAAAGACAACAACCAGAGAAAGGCGCATGAAGTCAGATTCACTATAAAAGACATGACGAGATGAGACCCAATGAGGATTGACATTATGAAGGACCGTAGATGAAGGCAAGGGACCGACATGACATGAATTTGTTTAATTCCTGCAAATCCAAAATCAATTTGTAGATCGGGATATTTTAGATTAATGTCACTCTTAAATTTTAATAACTTCCTATCATGTCATGGACAACATGATGAAGCTTATAAAATTCTGAAGAATTTTCTCATCCCCCATGAATTTAGTCTGCATTTTAAAACCATTGTCCCCCATGAGTGAGTAGAGTTTTTGCTTGTGAAATCACTCAAGTGTTCTAATTGCATGTTAACCTGCCACACCAATCTCTGATTCCTTAAGTCATCCTTTGAGTTGTAGTGCACGTTTTTTTACCAACCCCTTTTGGTTAGAAACACCGATCACCAATTGTCCCATCGACTTCAGTCTTTTCCTAAGTCGAGTCTTAATTTTCCCCAATAACTTAAGCTTGAGTCATCAACCTACGAGGGTCATATTACCGTCATCCTAACAATGACCCTTTATTAAATGATAACTTTATCACATGTCTAGGTTTAAAGATCACAGGATTATGGGAAGAGATCCTGACTGTACCCCACCAGCTCGCAGGTTATAAATGTTGGGGTGTTAAAAACTATGAGGTCAACAAAATGAAGATATGTGTCTTCATATGAATGTGGGGCCTGGTCTCCATTGCCAAGTTTATGGTCCATGGTTCCAAAATCGATGGCTGACATCAAATCTTGTGAACAATCTCCACTGTTCCATGCTGGTTCGCTAGAAAAAAGTGAACGCCCATTAAAAGCAACAAGATTAGTGAGATCTTGACACGTGGACTGACCTACTTAGTTTGTGAAATGTGTGGGGCCCACTGATGGAGGAGTTTCCTTCCGATATGGGTTAGCGCCATTGGCTGAGGACACATCAACAAAGCACTACTAGATTTCAAGCCTATTTAGCCGAAATGAGACCATTCGATTTGCCATCTCGGTGTGAGATCAATGACATATATTCAAAGTTAACAAAATGACACATGATGGTCATTTCCATCTACAAGCAATGTGCATTAATGGCTAGATTTCTACAGAAGCGATCAAATTGATCTCCATGCGTGTGGAGATTTAATTGTTGGCAATCATGAAGTGCAATATACATATTTTCATGCACTTGAGAATTAAACAGTGATAGTACGCACACCAACGAATTGCCTAGTTTGAGCGTGTGTTTTTGTTAAGTAATGGAGATTGATATAATAATTTTGCTCAATAAATAGAAGTGATGAGTTGCTATTTTTTCCATAGCAACTAAGTGTTAAGTTCTCAAGTTGTTGCAGAGAGAGGAGCTGGAGAGTATATTTTCTGGTCACAAAATGAGTAAGCCGGTAACTTTTGTGGAGCCAACAAGAAGGTCAATTTGATTGAGTTTGCAGAGACCTAGTTCTTATGTTCTAGAGCATGCTCCAATAGTAGATATGGACGCCACTGCTGACAATCCAAAGATTGCACCCACACGGTGCAACTGAAGGTTGCAATTCTAGAATGATGTTGCAGAAAAGATGGACGACAAAGGCAAGGAGCCATTGCAATCCGTTACTAGGGTAGGTAGAAAGATAAGGTATGGGCGTGGCTCCTTCGGATGCCAAAATTCACCCATCAACTCTGACTACTGCTAGTATCTCGCAAATTTGGGTCGAACTCTAGCCCCTGGTGAAGAGATATCGTCAATTCCTCCAATGGATGCTAGGACTTTGAACAGGAAGGATGTCACTGTGCTGCAAAAGGACAAGGATGAGGAAGGGACCGAGGTTTCTTCTCCTTCCCTTGTAGCAACACGAAGTGGGTGCGTATATCATGGTGTGAGTGCTGGTAAGCGCAAGGTGGCTAGTTGGTGAGAAGATGCCATGTGGGATGAAATAAATTTTACTTTTCATAAATGATTGTGGTGATTCCTATCTTCTTCAGTGTATGTGGCTATCATTTTTTGGGTCTGGTACTGACTGTGCACCTCTGTGGTGATGTGGACATCTAGTTCATTGCGTACCTGGTGACCAAGGGAATTTTGGCGGTACTTTGTATCTCCCTTTTGATGGCGGTTACAAATTTGCATTCCCCATTTTTCAATGTGTTCTTGCAAAATCAGTACATGGGGAATTTTGAAATGCAGGTTAAATGTAAGATGAAATGAAATTTTTGTATTGAAATTGTATTTGAGCCAGTTCCTTGTTCACTCCCTTGTTCTATAAAAGGGAACTCAGGGTTCATTTTGCAGGGGATTGGATTCTGGCCAAATTTTTAGTCGAGTGTCTGTCTGGGTAGAATAGTATATAGAACAATTATCTTATGTTGAGCTTTGAGGAACATATGTAATTATCTTAAATAACTTTACAGAAATGGATGATATAGAAAATGAACATATGATTCTGGTATATGTGCTCTCCTAGTGTAAATTTGTGTGAATTTTGAGTGAAATGTTAAGGATATCTTCATTCATCTTTAAATACTTGTTTGAATGTATGTCTCTGTTCTCGCTTCGATTCAAGTAATCAATTAAAATGCTTAAATGGGGTCATAAATTTGCATTTATTTACAAAGGATTTGATAAGAAGCCATATACTAGAAGTTGTGAGCTCCATAATGCAAAGTTGTTGTGCGAGTAGTCCATTTCATCAGATTTAAAATCATTTATGTGTTACTGATCTTTGTATATGTGACTCTGATGCCCTATGTAACAAGGCACTGGTCTCTTTTCAAATATTCACAAAAAGGGTATATCAATTTATCTATTTAGTGACCGACTTGAAGCCATAATGAAAATTCACTTTAAAATTCAATTACAATCACAATGAGGCATGTGTATGAAGTACTTCCTTTGTTCTCGGCAGATTAATGGGAATTTGCTTGAAGATGAGCCAGTCTTTGAGTGAATGATGTTTATCATATATAGGAATTGATATGTGATTTGATTTGTCATAAGTTGAGAGTGTCAAGTTAAATATCCCTTAGGAACACCCTCCTTGGTCCCATAGAGCCTAAAGTGCAGAAGATTCTAGTCCTCGACTAAATCTTGTTAGTTGGCCATTCACTGTAATGGTCTTGAATATAAGAATTAGCTATTCTTTAAAGATTCCTTAGGTGTATTGGAAAAACACCAACAAAATGGCGACTCTGTTGGGGAAATTCTCATTCTCCAAATGTAGATACCAAGTGCAGAGTCAAAGGGTTAAATGAACCTGAACATCTTGATTGGAAAACAACAAATTCTTAAACTTGGCAAATATTTTGAATGCAACAAAGATTGAAGGATCCAAACATGACTCTACTATGGAAGATAGCCCAAAATATATATTGTTGGTAAGGAAACTTCATTTCACCTGAAGTTCATTCCTCTGGAAGGAGGTGGTGACTCTAACTCAAAGAACCTGTTAAAGCATATATCAATTGATTGGATCTGCAATCTAAGAAGGCAAAGACAATTATTTGCTGCAAATTACCAGGTATTTTCATGGAATTTGAAGAAATTGAAGTGTATAATTGATAGATCAAGATAATTTTTCCTTACTGGAGATGTAAGTGGTTCCCTAATGAGTGAATTAGCACTGGATGGGGGAATATTTGGAGTATTTTAACATGCTTTTATGTATGAGTTAATGTTGTGCATTATTATAAAAAGAGCATGTTAAATTGTTAAGATCTTAGGTAGCATTTTTTAAGAAATACAAATTCCAGAGGCTTAGGATCATATTTGTAAAAGGAATTGAAGTAATATTGTATAATTGTTGAGTATATCTACAATCCCTTTTCAAGAATTAAAAGTAAGTTGTCAATTCATGTTCTCTTGTTTAAAGATGGAGAAAAGTATGCAAGGTGAGCAGTCATTGTCTCACCAAGGCAACTTTAGTACTGATAAGTAAAGAGCTATCAACTTTGAGAATATTGGTGGGTATCAAAATATTGTACCACCAAAGATCAGGGACAAGATTCCAAGGTTCAGTGGTGAAAAGATAGAATCAACAAATAAGCATGTACAAGAATTTGTTGATACGATGGGTGATTATGAGATTGATTGTGAGGATATGGTTATGATGTTATTTGTTCAATCTCTCAAGGGAGATGCAAGAGACTGGTTCTCTTTTCTGCTTGATTCCTCTATATATAGTTGGAATGAGCTTAAGACAACCTTCATTGGTCAATTTGGTGAAATGGAAAACCCAAGTGTTGCAAGAAGGAATTTCATGGAAATTTCTAGGGATAAAGGGGAATTGGTCCTTGCTTTCAACCTTAGATTTGCAAAAGTCATAAAGGAAATTCCTGAACATGTGAGACCAAATGATGCTGAGTGTTTGGTTGTATATTTGGGAGCATTTGATAGAAGAATGAGTTTCTTACTAAGGGATAAAGAGCCTGCTAATTTTCAACAAGTTTACCAAGAGGCCATGAATATTGAAAATAATTTGAAATATTCAATTATGAGGGGACCTACATTGACTAGAACGACTAGCTCTAGTAGAATTCTAGCTACTAAACCATGTTCATTAAGAAAAAAAAAGTATTTGTTAGGAAGAAGAGATTTTAAATGTTGTATCTACATTACTTCCCATAGATGCACAACATGAGTGAGCATCAACCTCACATCAGCCAAGGATGGGAAGGAATGATTTGATTTCCTCTATTTGAAAGCTGTATGAAATGAAGAGACATACAAATGAGTCACCAAATGACTTGTTTTCAAGATTCTTAGATGTTTTGATGGAGATTCCCAAGAGTTTTAGGCCTAATGATCTAATGTGTATTAATTTTTTTTGTGAAGCCTGCATATTAGGATCAAGCTAGTGGTCTAAGGATCATAAGCCCTGTAGCCTTGATCAAGTAGTAGATTGGATTTACATTGTGGAAGAAATTTAGCATGGTCATGTACCCATAGTTGTTTCCCAGAATGGGGGCAATAATTTCCATGGTGAGGAGAATCAAAGATTGAAAATGATAGAACAAGGAGAAGCATCAGATTCTAAGTAGCTAATTGTTGAATGTTGTCATTTTAGAAGCAACATGGAAGCAAATGCATGTGATAGTGATGAGAATGAAGAGAAAAAATGTGGAAACAAGGAGATGGTACCCAATTTCCTTCCTTGGGATGTCATAAGTTGTGAGAAAACACAAGAAATATGTGGTGAAACCTCACAAATTGAATCACCCAACACTTATCATGCATCGATCTATGATGAGAATACATTTGGTCCTAGTACTATAATGCAAATGAGGAATCAAAGTGGCAAGGTTGAGCTAAGATAGTCCTCCATTGAATATGATTCTTCTTATGAAGTGGAGATGGAATCCCTTGCATCTAATAGGGGATATGTTAATAGCTTGGAGGGTGTGTACTTTCTAGGTAGCGAGCAATTTTCCTCATGTGAAGAATTCTTTGAATGTGGGTCAATTGTCCTAAACACAGATGATGAGGAGGACAGTGAGAATGTTTCTCTTTGTCCCTCAAGTAACTACACTGATTTTGAGTATATTGATGATCAAAGTTGTTGGGATCATGATATTAAAGATGATGAGATACATCCAATTATCATGGATGTATGGAAAAATCTCTTATTTTATGAACTTGCATTGGACCAAGAGAGTATAAATGATAATTATTATTGGTTTAGAAACAATACTCTTTTTGAAGATGCGCTTGATGAGTATCTAGCAAGCGCTACTAGTGGATGTGTTATGGATGGTACAAGCGAAAATCAAGGTGATATTAAGCTTGGAAACTATGCCTCTGAAAATATTACCCCTGACTTGTTAGTCTCCCAACTAAATGGAGGATGTGACAATGCATACAATAGTGAATTGGTTTCCCTACATGTAATTTAGCATGTTGTTTTAGATAATCATCTAGAAGTTGATTCAAATCTATTGACACCCAATTGTGATGGGAGCTCACATAAGGAGGAAGTTCAAGACTATAATGTCTACTTTGGATGTAGTATAGATGTTCAAAAGGATGTAGATGGTTGTACTGACTTTCCTTGGGTGATAGGTTGTGTACTTGAAGATGTAATTGAAATATCAGCTACCTAGGTTTCACATGATGATGGTGTGAATATTCAGGCAACATTATTTTATGCTAAGGAGAAAGAATCACTTGATGATTATGCAGAGTATACAAATATTGTAGCATTATTTCCTCCATATGAGGAGCAGTTCAGAGGAATAAGTAACCAAGGGAATGATACGAGTTAGTATGAAGCTGTAGTGGAGTTCTTTGCATATACTCCTCACCTTATGGACCTAATCATGGAACTTCTTTGTGATAAACAAATTGATAATAGGCCTAATCATGTTTTCTTCCCTGAACTCAGAGAAGACTAGACAAGTTTGTGCCAAAGTGTCTATGGGATTTTCAAGTTTGATGAGCAAGAGAAATATGATTGCACGTTTCATGAAAATGTGGAATATGAAAGTTTCACCTTCTCAATCTAGTTTGATGAACCTATGATGGAGAGGAATAAGTGTGACAATGCTACTTCAAATGTCATAGGGTGTGCTTATTATGATGATGCTGATAACCTGGGATTGCATAATATTTATGTAGATCTACTACAAGTAAAACAAGCCAAAATATTTGACAGAGGAAAGAATTGTCCTTGAGTTGTGGGGGCTTGGGACCTCCACCTTCTGGAAATAATTTCCATGTATATTTTTGTGAATAGTGTACATTGGTTGGTTTGTTTGCTTTTTCTTGTGTCTACTTGCCTTGTCTGGGTAAGCTCCTTGGTTTTTGTCTTCTGCCCTAGTTTGCTTCAACTTGAGATTCAGATTCTCGCTATACCCACTAGGGGTATACGCCACCGAGCATGAGCCGTTGATGGAGCTTATAAAATTCTAAAGAATTTTCTCATCCCCCATGAACTTAGTCTACATTTTAAAACCCTTGTCCCCCATGAGTGAGTAGGGTTTTTTCTTGTGAAATAACTCAAGTGTTCTAATCACATGTTGACCTGCCATACCAGTCTCTGATTCCTTAAGTCATCATTTGAGCCGCAGTGCATGTTTGTTTACTGCCCCCTTTTGGTTAGAAGCACCGATCACCAATTGTCCCATTGACTTTAGTCTTTTCCTAAGTCGAATCTTAATTTTCCTCGATGACTTAAGCTTGAGTCGTCAGCCTGCGAGGGTCATATCATCATCGGCTTAACAACGACCCTTTATTAAATGCTAACTTTATCACATGTGTAGGTTTAAAGATCACAGGATTGTGGGAAGAGATCCTAACCGTACTCCGCTAGCTCGCAGGTTATAAATGTTGGCTCGCTAAAAAATGTGAGGTTAGTGAAACGAAGACACGTGTCTTCATACAGATGTGGGGAATAGTCTCCATTTCCAAGTTTATGGCCCGTGGCTCCAAAACTGACAGTCGAGATCAAATCTCAAGAACGATCTCCACCATTCCACGTTGGTTCGCTAGAAAAAAGTGAACGCCCATTAAAAGCAATGAGATCAGCGAGATATCGACATGTGGAATGACCTACTCAGTTTGGGAAATGTGTGGGGCCCATTGACGAAGGAGTTTCCTTTTGAGATGGGTTAGCGCCATTGGCCGAGGGAACATCAGTGAAGCACCACTGGATTTCAAGCCTGGTTAGCCGAAATGAGACCGTTTGATTTGCCATCTCGACATGAGATCAATGGAATATATTCAAAGTTAATAAAATGACACATGATGGTCATTTCTATCTGCAACCGACACACATTAATGGCTAGATTTTTATAGAAGCGATCAAATTGATCTCCGTGCATGTGGAGACTTAATTGTTGTCAATCATGAAGTGCAATATGCAAATTTTCATGCACTTGAGAATTAAATGGCGACAATACGCATGCCAATGAATTGCCTAGTTTGCGTGTGTGTTTTCGTTAAGCAGTGGTGATTGATATCATCATTTTTCTCAATAAATAGAAGTGATGATTTGCTATTTTCGCCATAGCAACTAAGTGTTAAGTTCTCAAATTGTTGCAAAGAGAGGAGTTGGAGAGTATATTTTCTAGTCACAAAATGAGTAAGCTGGTAACTTTCGTGGAGCCAACAAGAAGGTTGGTTTGATTGAGTTTGCAGAGACCTAGTTCCTATGTTCTAGAGCGTGCTCCAATGGTAGAGATGGACACCATTGTTGACAATCCCAAGATTGCACTCACAAGGTGTAGCCAGAGGTTGGAATTCCAGAATGTTGCTGCAGAAAAGATGGATGACAAAGGCAAGGAGCCGTTGTAATCCATTACTAGGGAAGGTAGAAAGATAAGGTATGGGTGTGGCTCCTTTAGACACAAAAATTCACCCATCAACCTCGCGGATAGCTCGTTAAACAACGAGATGGAGACCGACTCTGACTACTATTGGTATCTCACAAACTTGGGTCAAACTCTGACCCCTGGTGAAGAGATATTGTCTGTTCCTCCATTGGCTGCTAGGACTCCAAACAAGCAGGATGTCACTGTGCTGCAAAAGGAAAAGGATGAGGAAGGAACCAAGGTTTTTTCTTCTTCCCTTACAATGACGTGAAGTGGGCATGTATATCATGGTGTGAGTGCTGGTAAGTGCAAGGTGGCTGGTCAGTGAGAAGATGTTGTGGGGGATGAAATAAATTTTTCTTTTGATAAATGATTATGGTGATTCCTCTTTTCTTTGGTGTACATGGCTATAATTTTTTTTGTCTGGTGCTAACTATGCACCTTTGTAGTGATGTGGACGTTTGGTTGATTGTGTATCTAGCAACAAAGGGAATTCTGGTGGTACTTTGCATTTCCCTTTTGATGGCGGTTACAAATTTGCATTCCCCATTTTTCAACGTGTTCTTGCAAAATTAGTATGTGGGGAATTTTGAAATGCAGGTTAAATGTAAGATAAAATGAATTTTTAATATTGAAATTGCATTTGAGCTGGTTGCTTGTTCACTCAATTGTTCTATAAAAGGGAACTCAGGGTTCATTTTGCAGGGGATTGAATTCTAGCCAAATTTTGAGTTGGGTGTCTGTCGAGGTAGAATATTATGCATAAAATAGTAAATAAAACAATTATCTTGTCTTGAGCTTTGAGGAACATATGCAATTATCTTAAATAGTTTTACAGAAATGACTGATATAGAAAATGAACATATGATTCTGGTATATGTGCTCTCCTAGTGTAAATCTGTGAGAATTTTGAGTGAAATGTTAAGGATATCTTCATTCATCTTTAAATACTTGTTTGAATGTATGTCTTTATTCTCACTTTGATTCAAGTAATCAATTAAAATGCTTAAATGGGGTCATAAATTTGCATTTATTTACAAAGGATTTGATAAGAAGCCATATACTAGAAGTTGTGAGCTCCATAATGAAAAGTTGTTGTGCGAGTAGTCCATTTCATCAGATTTAAAATCATTTATGTGTTACTGATCTTTGTATATGTGACTCTGATGCCCTATGTAACAAGGCACTGGTCTCTTTTCAAATATTCACATAAAGGGTATATCAATTTGTCTATTTAGTGACCGACTTGAAGTCAAAATGCAAATTCACTTTAAAATTCAATTGCAATCACAATGAGGCATGTGTATGAAGTACTTCCTTTGTTCCTAGTAGATTAATGGGAATTTTCTTGAAGATGAGACAGTCTTTGAGTGAATGATGTTGTTTATCATATATTGGAAATGATCTGTGATTTGATTTGTCATTTGTCAAGAGTGTCAAGTTAAATATCCCTTAGGAACACCCTCCTTGGTCCCACCTGGCCTAAAGTGTGGAATATTCTAGTCCTCAACTAAATCTTGTCAGTTGGCCATTCATTGTAAGGGTCTTGAATATAAGAATTGGCTATTCTTGAGAGTTTCCTTAGGTGTACTAGAAAAACACCAACAAAATGGTGACTCTGCTGGGGAAATTCTCATTCTCCAAATGCAAATACCAAATGTAGAGTCAAAAGGTTAAATGAACCCAAACATCTTGATTGGAAAACAACAAATTCTTAAACCTAGAAAATATTCTGAATGCAACAAATATTGAAGGATCCAAATGTGACTCTACTATGCAAGATAGCCCAAAATATATATTGTTGGTAAGGAAACTCCATCTCACCTGAAGTTCAGTCCTTTGGAAGGAGGTGGCGACTCTAACTCAAAGAACCTATTAAAGCATATATCAATTGATCGGATTTGCAATCTAAGAGGGAAAAGACAATTATCTACTGCAAATTACGAGGTATTTTCTTATAATTTGAAGAAATTGAAGTGTATAATTGATAGATCAAGATAAATTTTCCTTAGTGGAGATGTAAGTGGTTCCCTAATGAGTGAATTAGCACTGGATGAGGGAATATTTGGAGTATTTTAACATGCCTTTATCTATGAGTTAAAGTTGTGCATTATGATGAGAAGAGCATGTTAAATTGTTAAGATCCTGGGTATCATTTTGTAAGAAATACAAATTCCAGAGGCTTAGGATCATATTTGTAAAAGAAATTGAAGTAATATTGTATAATTGTTGAGTATATCTACAATTTCTTTTCAAGAATTAAAAGTAAGTCGTCAATTTATGCTATCCTGTTTAAATATGGAGAAAAGTATGCAAGGTGAGCAGTCATTATCTCACCAAGGAAATTTTAGTACTGATAGGTACAAAGCTATCAACTTTGAGAATATTGGTGGGTATCCAATTATTGTACCACCAAGGATTAGGGACAAGATCCCAAGGTTCAGTGGTGAAAAGAATGAATCAACAAATAAACATGTACACGAATTTGTTGATATGATGGGTGATTATGAGATTGATTGTGAGGATGCAGTTATGAAGTTATTTGTTCAATCTCTCAAGGGAGATGCAAGAGATTGATTCTCTTTTTTGCCTTATTCCTCTATATATTGTTGGAATGAGCTTAAGACAACCTTCATTGATCAATTTGGTGAAAGGGTAAACCCAAGTGTTGCAAGAAGGAATTTCATGGAAATTTCTAGGGATAAAGGGGAATTGTCCCTGCTTTCAACCTTAGATTTGCAAGTCATAAAGGAAATTCCTGAACATGTGAGACCAAATGATGCTAAGTTTTTGGTTGTATATTTGGGACCATTTGATAGAAGAATGAGTTTCTTGCTAAGGGATAAAGAGCCTGCTACTTTACAACAATCTTACCAAGAGGCCATGAATATTGAGAATAATTTGAAATATTCAATTATGAGGGGACCTACATTGACTAGCATGACTAGCTCTAGTAGAATTATAGCTATTGAACCAAGTTCATTAAGAAACATAAGTATCTGTCAGGAAGAAGATATTTTAGATGTTGTATCTACATTACTTCCCATAGATGCAAAGCATGAGTGAGAATCAACCTCACATCAACCAAGGATGGGAAGGAATGATTTGATTTCCTCTATTGGAAAGTTGTATGAAATGAAGAGACATACAAATGAGTCACCATATGACTTATTTTAAAGATTCTTGGATGTTTTGATGGAGATACCGAGGAGTTTCAAGCCTAATGATCTAATGAGTATTGTTTTGTTTTGTGAAGCCTACATATCAGGATCAAGCCAATGGTCTAAGGAACATAAGCCCTATAGCCTTGATCAAGTAATAGATTGGATTAACACTGTGGAAGAAATTGAGCATGGTCATGTAACCATAGTTGTTTCCCAGAATGGGGGAAATAATTGCCACAGTGAGGAGAAGCAAAGATTGAAAGTGATAGATCAAGGAGAAGCATCAGAGCCTGAGCAACTAATATTTGAATGTTGTCAGTTTACAAGCAACATGGAAGCAGATGCATGTGATAGTGATGAGAATGAAGAGATAAAATGTGAAAAAAAGGAGATGGTACCCAATTACCTTCCTTGGGATGTCATAAGCTATGAGAAAACACAAGAAATATGTGGTGAAACCACACAAATTGAATTAACCAAAACTTATCATGCATCAATCTATGATGAGAATACATCTAGTCCTGGTACTATAATGCAAATGAGGAATCAAAGTGGTGAGGTTGAGCTAAGACAATCCTCCATTGAATATGATTCTTCTTATGAAGTGGAGATGGAATCCCTTGCATCTAATAGGGGATATGTTAAAGCTTGGAGGGTGTGTACTTTCTAGGTAGAAAGCAATTTTCCTCATGTGAAGAATTCTCTGAATGTGGGTCAATTTTCCTGAACAAAGATGATGAGGAGGATGGTGAGAATGTTTCCCTCTGTCCCTCAAGTAACTACATTGATTTTGAGTATACTGATGATCAGAGTTGTTGGGATCATGATATTAAAGATGATGAGATACATCTAATTATCATGGATGCATGGAAAAATCCCTTATTTTATGAACCTACAATGGACCGAGAGAGTATAAATGATAATTCTTATTGGTTTAGAAGCAATCCTCTTTTTGAAGATGCCCATGATGAGTATCTGGAAAGTGCTACTAGTGGATGTGTTATGGATGGTATAGGGGGAAATCAAGGTGATATTAAGCTTGGCAACTGTGCCTCTGAAAATATTACCCCTGAATTGTTAGTCTCCCAAATAAATGGAGGATGTGACAACACATACACTAGTGAATTGGTTTCCTTACATGTAATTGAGCAAGTCGTACTTGATAATCATCCATAAGCTGATTTAGATCTGTTGACACCCAATTATAATGGGAGCTTACATAAGGAGGAAGTTAAAGACTATAATGTCTTCTTTGGATGTAGTATATATGTTCAAAATGATGTAGATGATTGTACTGACTTTCCTTGGGTGACAGGTTGTGTACTTGAAGATGTAATTGAAATATGTTGTATAACAAAATGGGAATGTACTTGCATTCAAGCACACTGCTCAAAATAGGAAGGCTCACTGCGTTACAAAAGATTTAGATAATAATAAAAATATTGAACTAATAAGATATCATCTACAAATTCCTGGTTGCAATTCTGGTTAAGCTCATAGATTAGATTCTAAACCTTCTATTTGATTTTGCACTTCACTTTGCTCCTCCTTAATTCACTTCTCAAAAATCCTCTTCTGCACAAATAAAATTTTCTCAATTGATCTTTTGATATTCACAAACACATCAACACATATCAAAAACCACACTTGCACCACACTAAAATTTAATTTACCGATCTCATATATATATCCACTATCAAGATTTCAATCGCTCCATGTTGGCTTTAATAAAATAGAAAATATCTTCCAACTGTCAGCTCAATCCACATTTAATATTCGGTGCATACCCATCAATGTCAGATAATTCTATGTTGTGGCCCCAAATCAAAATGCTCGAACATAGAAACATTAAACGATTACTCCTTATACATTCACAACACGCTACATACATCAAGTTGGCCTTCATGGACAAATAAGCATAAAAATCATCCTGCCGGATCTTCTTATTTATACACCTATTAATGTGACATCACAAAACTTAGAAATAGGATAACATAGACACTTAACAATCTTCCCTAAGATCCACAACTTAAAATGATAATCTGGTGAAGCATACAAATTGACATACTAACCGAATACCTTGTTCTTCATTCTCTCTTCCAGTAATACTCTATTCTTTACTCTGCCTATTGGTATGAACAAATCCTGATCTGTGGACCAGAACAATGACTTAGGTTTCCATCAATGACAACTCTATAAGACATATGCAAACAATCTCCCCCTTTGGAATTGATGGCAACACTTAGTGAAAAATGACTAAGTGTCAGAACCAATATGATTATGCTTCCAAAGTTCAAAATTTCAAAACGCAACTCCCCCTTAGAATGATAAGACATTTTTCACTGCTCTTTCTCCCCCTTTGACATCAATGAAAAACATATTTTGGATCTCCCCCTTTTCTAATTAAAAAATTGGATCAAAATTTGAAGAAATACAACTTCTACTTGAGTTAAAAAATTATCTTGTACTTATCTTTCATTTTTGAAAGAAATTTCCTCCAAGCTTCTACTCAAATCCCAATGATTAATATCAAGTTGTTGTTCTCAGATGTTTGATTGATAATCTAGATGAGATATTTGGGAATTGTGATTTCCTATTCTAATTCTCTCCTTTCCTTAGAACCTTAATTAATTGCTCCAGTCTGCATTCGGTTAAATCCTTCACTTTACAAAATATGTCCACAAGGTTGTTTTTTATGAATTGAACTTTTGTATGCTCAGATTGCAACTCCTAAATCCTTTTCTTGACTGCACTATCCTGATCCTGAACATGTTATAATCCTAACCAACCTTGTTCAACTCAGTTTCAATCTACTCTAGCTTATCTTTTTATCTCCCAACTGCATGAGGCCAACAAAGACAATAGTTGTAGATGTTATTTTCTGTATTTATGCATTGCCTCAACACATTCATTTTCCTATTTAGTTTGGTAAGAGATAGCATGAACTGCTCCTTCAGATGTAGAATTATCTCTCCCTCTTCCCTTTCTTGAGACTCAGAGACCATGGCTTCCTTAATGCATTCGATCATTTCTTCAAGAAACACATTTTGCAAACTCTCCAAATCAATGTTATTGTACACAAAATAAGTACTTAGTGTGCTCTTGATCAGGTCTTGCTCATATGAGGGTCTATCAAACCATATGTCAACAATTTTCTACATCCCATCTTTCTCCTGAACAAGCTGTAGTACCTTTACTTTGGATAAAACACCTTCTTCTTCCCTTCCTTCTGCCATTATTACATCTGGTTCAATTTATTTTTGTCCTTCCCTTGGAGTGTACTCATCAGATTCCTCATCTGGTATGTCCACAATCACTTGTTCTTTACCTTTTCCTTCAATTTTTGGATCCTTGTGTGCCAAAGGAGTGTAATCAACAATCTCTTGTGCTCTTTTCTTCTTTCTCTTCATCTCACCAGAAGAGGATCCAACTTCAAGTGCTCTTACCATAATGGAAATGCTAATTTCTCCAAAATTCGCTAGCAATTCTTTAAAGAAATTTGCATACTCTTGCTTACAATTTTCCAAAGTATTAGAATGTTCAAAAATTTGTTTACAAACTGGTTCACTTTCTTTCCATACAACATTGTTGATCTCTGGAAAGCAATTCAGAAAATACATCATAGGACATATGACCAAGGTACCAAACTTGAAAGGGTAATCTGCCTCCTTTTTTAATTGCACATTTTCTATCAATTGATCTTTTAGCAATCCGCATAGGTCAAAATCATGATCCTCCATTATCATTTTATGAGATATGTAAACAACACCTGTTGAAGTTGCGCCTTCCCTATTTCTGAAAAATATTTTTTATGAAATTCCATGTGCAATGTACCTTGTTATTGAATCTTTGATTGTCAAAATTATCAAATCCCTCTAATCTCCAATTACTCTGGTTAGGGTTTCAACTTCTTTGTTCTGAATCAATTTCTTTTTCGGTAAATCCCCAACATTGCATAATCTTGTTAGATTCATGATCACCTCTTTTTAAATGAGATAGGTTTTATCCAGAGTTATAATGTCATTATTCAATCTATTTAGGATAAACCTAACGACTTCCGCATTATCAAAATAGGGAAATTCACTCCAAATGTCCAAACTTTTTTGTTTCACGCCTTCAAGCCATTTCATTTCATCGACTGACAACATATTTTTCACATCCCTAATCTTCTCACTTCTATATTCATCTAAATTTACCATTCCTTTGATTTGCTTCATTTTCCTTTCTGTACTGAACAAGTTTCTATTGAGCACCAAATTAAGTGAGAATTCTACAAGCAATTGAAGTACCTAATGAATTCGTCGCTGAATTGACTTTACTCCTTTGAAATTCTACTGTAGAGACTCTCCTTCTATTCTTCTTCAATGCAAGGTGACAAATGAGGGTTCCAAATACCCTTTTATAACTCGCACACCTAACTTTTTTAACGCATTAATTTTTTTTCCCTAGGTGTTTTGGATACTCTATTTTCTTAGACAACAAAAGAAGAATTCATCTGCGGACCTTCTACTCAAATTTCTACACAAGTGATCACTAATACATTTGTAAACTATTAGCACAACTAATGGCAATTTCTTACATTTCGGTGCCAGCTACTGATAGGGGGACAATGGATTTTCTTGAAAAACTCCCCCTAGGCCAATGGCCTAAAATCAATTTCTGGAGGAATTACCAAAAGTAGATTTTGGTGTCGGCTTATTTCCTTCATCAGACTCACTCTTCCTTACCCATGCTTTCTTCATTTGATCTCTTATTTCTTCCATAGTCACTTTCCCTTTTCCTTTATCATTTCTCTGCATATTCCTTTCTTTGTATACTAGACCTCTTCTATCCATATTCTTGTTTTTGCAAAATCTTGCAATGTGACCAAATCTGTTACAATTGTAACACACATGATTTCTTTGTCCAGACCAATCATTCCATTGATTTCCTTTTGATCTGCATTGATTAGCAATATTCCCAAATCTTCCATAGGTATAGCATTCTACATTTCTTCTATTGACAAAGTTGTTTGACAAATTTCTACACTCAATTGACTTATGCCCAAACTTGTTGCAATTGAAACCCTGACCGAAAAATGATGAATCTCTTGATTTTAGTTTACTTCTACACTAAGCAGCCATATGACCAAATTTATTGCATGAAAAATAGTATCCATTAAAATCTTGTGCATTAGGTTGTCTTACCCGACACCTTTGTGCCTTTTCCATTTGATTTCTTTGCCTGAGATTCCTTTGTCCAGATCTAGAAATTTCTCCTTTCTTATATCCAATACCTCACTTATCATCTGCATTCTACTATCCTTGAGTCATCTCATCAAGCTTAACTGAGCTAATATTTAACTTCTCCTTGTATTCATTTGCAGTAGTTAGTTCATCTCTAAGAATAACAATCTATTTTTCAAGCTCTTCTTCATTGTCTCTAGATTGTTGCAGTTCCATCTCCAACTGAATGAATTCTCTGTTAACTTTGTTGCATTCATTAGTTCTCTCTTTTAGGGTCTGACCAATTTTTTCTTCATTCTTCTTTCTTTCTTCAATCTCCTTATCCATCTTCATCGCCATAGATTCCATCTCAAGCTTCAGGGTAGCATTGTCTCTAGCAAGCTTTTCACATTCTTTAGTTATTTCCTTCAAGGTTTGATTCAAATGATCGTCATCCATCCTTTTTCTCTCTTCAATAATTTTTCTTTCTTTTTGATTTATCTGATCACAAAGATCCTTTCTCCTTTCCCTGGATTTAATAACCCGATCCTTCAACTTCTGAATGAATTTCTCAACATCCTTAATATTTCCTTTCAATTCTTGGACTTCTGCCTTAGACTGATCAAGATCATTAAGAGCCACCACAAACTGCTACTGAAGACTACCAAAGTCCATTACATTCCAAGATCTACCTCAAGTTGTTAAACTTATTGAAGGAACTTAGCTTTGATACCAATTTTTGGACTCAAGCAACACTGAGAGGGGGGGGTGAATCAATGTTGAGCAATTTTAACTTTTATTAATCTTTCCTTTCAAGTGCTTAAACCATTCAATCAAAAGAAAGATTCATGAACATGAAACAATAAGCCATAATGTTGGAAATAATGTGCCTCAATCTCACAGGCTGAAACTTTTGAAAGGGCCATGTTAGTGTGACATCTTTTGTGTCTGGCCGACTAGCAGCTTGAATCTTGTTGAACAGTTCAGGTCGTTGTGACCTTGCTTCTGTCTCACCGAAGGAGCCTATCGCTATGAAATTTTTTTTGGTATAACCTCTCGTCGCTCGTGGAGATCTCTTGTCCACTGTTGGCGTTTATTAGATATCAGGGAGAGTTTTGGATGTTCGCTATGAGCTCTCAGCGATATGATTGTCTCGCCAACAACATTTTCTATTGAAGTCTTCGGGGAGAGTCTAGGGTATTCAGTGAGAAGTCTTACTGATATGGATGTCTCGCCGACAACTTTATCCTGGAGACATCGGGGTGACTTGAACACTCGAGAAGACCTCTTGGCGATAGTTGGTGTGTCTCACCAATGGTATTCACTTAGGGATACAACTATATTCATTCGGAGTAGCTCAAGGCGATCAGTATGAAGTCTTGGCAACTCGTAGGGTCTTGCTGATAATAGTATGGCTTTGGAGTAACATAAGAGAGCTCGGTGAAACCTCTTGGTGAAAGACAAATGTCTTGCTGACCGTTTGGTGCTCAATGTAACTTAAAGCCTTCAGAGTAAAGTCTCAGCGATGGACGTTTGTCTTAGCGATGAGGAAGTCTATTGTCGATATGACTTGAGATCTCGGTAAGGACTCTCAGTGAAAGACGATAGTCTTGCCAACTGTTGAATACTTTGGAGTAACTGTTAAACATCGATGTAACCTCCTGGAAATAGCGATAAGTCTCATTGACTGTTGGATGCTTCAGAATAACATGAAGGCTTGATGGGATGTCTTAGCGAAAGTGATATGTCTTGGCGACATGGTGAAGCTAAGCGATAGCTTTCTGGACTCGATGTAACCTCTTGCCGATGGAAATGACTCTTGGAAACATCGATGATTGAGTCTTGTGGCATCGGGGAGACATGATTAGTGTCTCACCGACATGCCAACACAGGTTGATTGCTTTGACCGAGAGAAGACCATCCTATGTGGTGAATCAATAGCCAATTAGAGAAGCCGAATGGGAACCATTGGAAGACAGTTCGTTGTGGCAGTTCTGTGAGGAAGTTTGACAGACAGGAACGACATGAATATAGTTTGGAATAGAAGATGATGCTAGGTTGGATTGATCGATGAATCGATGAATTGTTGTGTGACTATATGATCAGTGGATAAATTCTATTATGTGAAGACTGTAACGTGAATCTTCTGTAACAAGGTTGTTCATGGTGTATGCTACTGTAATCTGACATCATAAAGATAAGTTAGAACTTTGTATGTAATTTTTGTTACTGTAATACAAAGTGACTTCTCTTGGTGTGGTGGTTTTTTCTCCTGTAAGGGTTTTCCCATGTATATCTAGTGTTCATATTTGTTTGTTTATTTCTCTATTTCAGTAATCTCTTTCATGTGCATCTTAATTGGACTGTAATTGTAATTTTAAGAGGTATCTCTGCATTCTTCCCTGATGTCTTAACGTTAGGAGAGTTGCTTCCGCATCTAGATTTCCTTACAAGTGGTATCAGAGCCTGGCTAGTTGTGTTATCCTTGTGGGTACGTTGGGTTTTTTTGTGTCATTTCTATTCAGTGGGAGTCTTGTAGAAGTTTTCCAATTTCTAATTATAGATTGAGATGGCAAGCATGTCAGGAAAGATTGAAATAGAGAAGTTCAATGGCAACAATTTTGAGTTGTGGAAACTCAAAATGGAGGATCTCTTAGTGGATCGTGATATGTGGCTTGTTGTGTCTGGAACTAAACCTACTGGCATGAAGCAAGAAGATTGGGACCTTGTAGATAGAAAGTCTAAGGGGTTGATAAGGCTTTGTTTGGCAGACTTCGTTCTTCTCAATGTGCATGAAGAGAAGACTGCATCTTCCTTGTGGAAGAGACTGGCATCTATTTATCAGGGGAAGTCCTTGGTGAATAAACTTTTCCTGAGGAAGAAGTACACTTTGAGAATGCAGGAAGGAGGTTCTGTAGTGATCATTTGAACGCATTTAACATGCTGATTACACAGTTAACTTTTGTTGGTGTAAAGACTGATGAAGAGGATCAGTGTATGCTCCTATTGTGTTCTTTGCCAGACTCTTGGGATCATCTGGTGATGGCTATTGGGAGTACAACATCGAATTTCAAGATGGAAGATGTTGCTTCTTTGTTATCAGAAGAAATGAGAAGGAAATCTTCTGAGATGGTGAAGGAGGCCCTTGTTGTTAGAGGAAGGTCAAAAGAGAAAGACAAGAAGGACAAGAAGTCCAAATAAAAATCATAGGGGAGATCAAAGTCTCCTGGCAAGAAGTCCAAGGTGAACTGCTGGAACTATGGGCAACCTGGTCATGTCTGAAAGGATTGTAAAGAGGAGAAAAAGAAGAAGAAGAAGGGCTCTTCTGATAATGATTCTTCTCACAGTGATGGAGATGTCTTCATTACAGCCTTGGATACACAGGCATTAGATGATGTATGGCTAATTGATTCTGGAGCATCTTTCCACATGACATCTCATAGAGACTGGTTCACGAAGTATGAAGAATACGATGGTGGAAAGGTGTACTTGGAAAGTGATTCAACTTTAGAGATTGTTGGCCGTGGAAGAGTCAGAATCCAATTCCCCGATGGTAGAGTGAAGGGAATCAAGGATGTTATGCATATACCAGGTCTAGCTCGAAATCTGTTGTTTGTAAGTAAGCTGAATGATATTGGAGTGCAAGTCACGTTCTCTGGAAATGGCTGCAAGATGACTAGATGCTCAATGGTACTAGCAAGGGGTGCCTGTATTGGTACCTTGTATAAGCTAGATGCACATGCTATTCAATGTAACAGTGTCTCTGTAAAGTCACAGAAAGCTACTCATGGAGGTAAAGAGGGAAATGTTCCTAATTGTGTAAACTCAATGGAAGTTAAACTTCCAGCAGAAAAGACTATGCTCTGTCATCATAGGCTAGGCCACATTGGAGAGAAAGGTTTAAAAACCTTGAAGAATAAAAACTTGGTTGAGGGGCTTGATGATTGTAACCTTGAATTTGAATTTTGTGAGCATTGTATATATGGAAAACAACACTATGTTTCATTTTATTCCAGTCCTCATAAATCTTCCGGTTTGCTAGATTATATTCATTATGATGTATTTGGTCCAATGAATGTTCCTTCTTTGTCTAAGTTGAGATACTATGTATCGTTCATTGATGATTATTCGAGAAGAACATTTGTTTATTTTCTGAAAAGTAAATCAGAAGTGTTCAGTCGGTTTAAAGAATTTAAAACCTTGTTGAAAATCAGACTGGTAGGAAAATTAAATGCTTAAGGACTGATAATGGCGGTGAATTCTGCTTTGATGATTTCGAAAGGTATTGCAAAGACCATGGGATTAAAAGACATAAGACTCACCTTATACTCCTCAACAAAATGGAGTTGCAGAAAGATTCAATAGGACAGTGATGGAGAGAGCACAAAGTATGCTGAGTAGTGCTGGCTTGGAGGAGAAGTTATGGGTTGAGGTGTTTCTACTGCATGTTACTTGATTAATCGTTCTCCAAATTCTGCTCTTGTTGAGAAAACACCTTTGGAAGCGTGGTATGGTAAGAAGCCCTCTTTAAGACATATTCGTGTTTTTGGCTATGAGGCATATGCTCATGTGCCATATGAGAAAAGATCTAAGTTGGAGAACAAGGCTGTCAAATGTATTTTTATTGGCTATAGTGCTAGCATAAATGGATAAAAACTTTGGAATCCTGATATAGAGAAGGTTGTATACAACAGAAGTGTAATATTTTGTGAGTTGAAGCCTTCTACCTTGGATCTGCAGTTAGAGACAAAGTCAGAAAACAATAAGGATGTAGTTGTAATTCCTCCTACACCAGAGAAAGAGGAATTGAAAATGCAAAATGTACCTGAAACTGAGGAGCTCAAGCAGTTCTGAAAGTTCTGAAGAAGAAGAACAACCTCAGCCTCAGCCATTAAGGAGGTCAACCCGTGAAAGAAAACAACCTGATAGGTATGGATTCTCTTTGATAGATTCTACTTGTGCCTATGCTTTAATTTCTAGCATTGATGAGCCTAGGACTGTAAAAGAGGCATTTAAAATGTCTGATTCAGACTCTTGGTTGGAAGCCATGAACGAAGAAATGGCATCATTAGAAAAGAATGATACCTGGAGTTTGGTGCCATTGCCTAAAGGAAAAAAAGCTATGGGCTGCAAACGGATATTTAAAAAGAAGATTGGTCTGGATGGCAGTGTGGAAAAGTACAAGGCAAGATTGGTTGTGAAGGGTTATTCCTAGGTAGAGGGAATTGATTATGGGAAGATTTTTTCTCCTGTAGCTAAGCTGACGTCTATCAGATTTCTTTTGTCACTTGAATCAGCGTATGACTTAGAGGTTGAACAGATGGATGTGAAGACACCATTTCTTCATGGTGATCTTGAAGAAGAAATCTATATGTCCCAGCCTAAGCACTTTGTTGAAAAAGGTAAAGAGAAACTAGTTTGCAAGTTAAAGAAGTCTCTGTATGGGTTAAAGCAGTCACCTAGAATGTGGTACCAAAAATTTGATACTTTTGTATTGTCTTTGGGATTTGTAAGATCAAAATCTGATCATTGTGTCTATTATAAATTTGAAAGTGATCAAGTTCTTATTATTGCTCTCTATGTTGATGATATGATGTTCATAGGGAATAGTAAGCTAATGATTTCTAATCTTAAGTCTTAGTTGTCTGCTAAGTTTGAAATGAAAGATCTTGGTGCAGCAAGGTATATTCTGGGGATGGAGATAACCAGGGATAGGAATAATAGAAAAATTTGGCTCAGTCAGAGTAAGTATATCAAGACTATTCTAGAGAGATTATGCATGAATGATTGCAAGCAGCTAGTTGTTCCAGTCTTGTAGGGAACGAAACTATCTGTTGAAGACTGTCCAAAATCTCCCTACTGAGATGGAGGACATGACCAATGTACCCTATGCTAGTGTGGTTGGCAGTCTTATGTATAAAATGGTCTATACAAGGCCAGACATTGCCCAAGAAGCGGGAGTTCTTAGTTGGTTTATGGCTAATCCTGGAAGGACACATTGGGATGTTGTGAAAAGAGTTTTCAAATATTTGAAGGGCACTTCAGATTTTGCTTTGTGTTACCATGGGAACTTGGTTGAATCACAAAGGACTCTCAGATTCGAGGCTATGTGGATTCTGATTGGGCAGGGGACATTGACAACAGAAGGTCCACCAGTGGATACATTTTCATGTTGAATGGTGGTGCAGTGAGTTGGATGAGTAAGCGGAAAGCTGTAGTCGCTTTGTCCACTACAGAGGTTGAATACATGGCAGATACTCATGCTTGTAAAGAAGCAGTTTCGTTAAAACATTTGTGTTCTAACATTGGTTTTGATTGAGGGCAAATAACTATTTTTTGTGACAGTCAGAGTGCAATTTGTTTGGCAAAGAATCCTACTTTCCATGCCAGGACGAAACATATAGATGTATAGTACCACTTTGTACGAGATATGCTGGAGGATGGAAATGTCAGTTTGGAAAAAAATGATACTTTGGAGAATGTTACAGATGCATTGGCGAAGCCAGTGAGCACAAACAAGTTCAAGTGGTGTGCCAGTTCAATGGGCCTTAGTGCCCATGATTTTCAGTAGGTTCGTTGTGCCCTAGAGGTTCATGTGTGATCTTCGTCAAGTGGGAGATTTTTGGAAATAATGTGCCTCAATCTCACAAGCTGAAACCTCTGAAAGGGCCATGTCGGTGTGACATCTTTTGTGTCTAGCCAACTAGCAGCTTGAATCTTGTTGAACAGTTCAGGTCACTGTGACCTTGCTTCTGTCTCACCGAAGGAGCCTATCACTATGCCATTTTGTTCCGTATAACCTCTCACCGCCCGTGGAGACCTCTTGTCGATTGTTGGCATTTATCAGATATCGGGGAGAGTCTTGGATGTTCGCTATGAGCTCTCAGCGATATGATTGTCTCGTTGACAACGTTTTATGTTGAAGTCTTCGAGGAGAGTCTAGGGTGTTTGATAAGAAGTCTTACCAATATGGATGTCTCGCCGACAGCTTTATCCTAGAGACATCGGGGTGACTTGAACACTCGAGAAGACCTCTTGGCGGCAGTTGGTGTGTCTCACCGACGGTATTCACTTGGGGATATAACTGTATTCATTCGAAGTAGCTCAAGGCGATTGGTATGAAGTCTTGGTGACTCGTAGGGTCTTGCCGATAGTAGTATGGCTCTGGAGTAACATAAGAGAGCTCGGTGAAACCTCTTGGTGAAAGATGAATGTCTTGCCGACCATTTGGTGCTCGATGTAACTTAAAGCCTTCGGAGTAAAGTATCAGTGATGGATGTTTGTCTTAGTGATGAGGAAGTCTATTGTCGGTATGACTTGAGATCTCGGTAAGGAGTCTCAGCGAAGGATGATAGTCTTACCGACTGTTGAATACTTTGGAGTAACTGTTGAACATTGATGTAACCTCCTGGTGATAGCGATAAGTCTCATCGACTGTTGGATGCTTCGGAATAACATGAAGGCTCGATGGGATGTCTCAGCGAAAGTGATATGTCTTGGCGACATGGCGAAGCTGAGCGATAGATTTCTGGACTCGATGTAACCTCTTGCCGATGGAAACAACTCTTGGCAACATCGATGATTGAGTCTTGTGGCATTGGGGAGACACGATTAGTGTCTCACCGACATGCCAACACAGGTTGATTGATTTGATCGAGAGAAGACCATCCTATGTGGTGAATCAATAGCCAATCAGAGAAGCCGAATGGGAACTGTTGGAAGATAGTTTGTTGTGGCAGTTTTGTGAGGAAGTTCGATAGATAGGATCGACATGAATATATTCTGGAATAGAAGATAATGCTCAGTTAGATTGTTCGATGAATCGACGAATTACTGTGTGACTGTATGATCAGTGGATGAATTCTATTATGTGAAGACTGTAACGTGAATCTTCTATAACAAGGTTGTTCATGGTGTATGCTGTTGTAATTTGACATCAAAAAGATAAGTTAGAACTCTGTATGTAATTTTTGTTACTATACTACATATATATCTCCTGTAAGGGTTTTCCCACATATATCTGGTGTTCATATGTGTTTTTCTATTTCTCTGTTTTAGTAATCTCTTTCATGTGCATCTTAATTGGACTGTAATTGTAATTTTAAAAGGTATCTCTACATTCTTCCCTAAGGTTTTGACATTAGGAGAGTTGCTTCTGCATCTAGATTTCCTTACACAGAACACCATAACACAAGGGTTTTTATGTGGAAACCTTGTTAGGGGAAAAACCATGGTGGAGGTCAATCCACAATTTGAGTACTCAAAATATAGTTTATAACAAAATGGGAATGCACTTGCATTCAGGTACATTGCCTAGAGCTCACTGCTCAAAATAGGAAGGCTCATTGCCTTACAAAAAAATTAGATCACAATCAAAATATTGAACTAAGAAGATAGCATCTACAAATTCCTAGTTACAGTTCTAGTTAAGCTCATAGATAAGATTCTGGACCTTTTTTCTGATTCTGCACTTCACTCCGCTCTTCCTTAATTCACTTCACAAAAATCCTCTTCTTCACAAATAAAATTCGCTCAACTGATCTTCTAATATTCACACAAACATCAACACATATCAAACACCACACTTGCACCACACCAAAAATGAATTTACTAATCTCATATATATATATATATATATATCTACTACCAAGATTTCAATCGCTCCATGTCAGCTTTAATAAAATATAAAATATCTTCCAACTGTCAGCTCAATCCACATTTAATATTCGATGCATACCCATCAAAGTCAGCTAATGCTATGTTGTGGCCCCAAATCAAAATGCTCGAACATAGAAACATTAAAGAATTACTCCTTATACATCTGTGACACTTTACATACATCAAGCCGACCTTCATGAACAAATAAGCATAAAAATCATCCTGTCGGATCTCCTAACTTATACATCGATTAATGCGACATCACAAAACATAGAAATAGGATAACATAGATACTTAAAATTTTTCCCTGAGATCCACAACTTAAAATGATAATCTGGTGAAGCATACAAATTGATATACTAACTGTATACCTTATTCTTCATTCTCTCTTCTAGTAATACTTTGTTCTTTACTCTACATGTTGGTATGAACAAACCCTAATCTACATACCGAAACAATGACTTAGGTTACCATTAATGACAATACTTAAAGCCATATGCCAACACCTTGGTCCCACAGAGCCTAAAGTCCAAAAGATTCTAGTCGTCAACTAAATCTTGTCAATTGGCCATTCACTGTAAGGGTCTTGAATATAAGAATTGGCTATTATTTAGAGATTCCTTAGGTGTACTGGAAAAACACCAACACAATAAATGAAAGATAGGATGAGACCTAATGATGACCAACATGATGAAGAACCCTAGATGAAGGCGAGAGACCGACTGACAACAAGGACAAACAAGACAAGTTCAGATTAGGATGAAAGCTCAGGATTGCAGATAGCAGATTAAAATCATCCAATGCTCAACCAAAATATACCAAGCAGTGGATAAGGGGATGTAGATGGAAAGATCAGAAAAAAGGATGCTAGGACTGAATTGAGAGGATGTTAGGATTGGATGTGAGGATAAGGTGGATGAAGGCATAAAACAACTAGGACGCAAGGTAGATAATGATTAATCCCTTTACGAATGGTGCATGTTTCCAGGTTTTCACCAAATGTACTTATCCAAGGCACCACCAAGGGTGGTTTTCACCATAAGATGAATTATTTCTATTTACTATTTTTGGATTTTTTTGTATTTTTGACAAATTTTTACTTTTTTTGGTATTTTTAAAAGATATGATAACCTAGCTTACTTAGGTGTAAAACATTTTCAGGTGCATGATGTTGATGGGTTATTTAAGGGGCTCCCCTTTAGGTGTTGCAAGCCTATATTTCCTAGATCCATACTTAGTAGTGATAACATAGGGACCCAACCAATTTGCCTCAAATTTCCCTTTCTTGTCTTGGTTCTGTTGAGTACACTGATTCTCCTTAAGGACTAGATCACCCATGTTGAACTGGAAATGATAGATCTTCTTGTTGTAGCTTCTCCTAAGACGATGTTGGTACACTTGAAGATGATTGTATTCTTTGATCCATTTTTCGTCTAGGAGTTCCAACTGAATTAAACGTGCAACCCAAGCATCTTCATCACTGATGAGGTTCTTCAAAGATATTTTTAGTGATGGGATATCAACTTCAATCAGAAAGATGGCATCAACACCATAGATGAGAGAATATGGAGTGGCGCTAGTGGGAGTGAAGATGGAAGTGTGATATGCCCAAAGGGTGGGATAGAGATGGAGATGCCAATCTTGACTAGTGCTATTAACCACCTTTTTGAGAATCTTGATCAAGGTTTTGTTGGTAGCCTCTGCTTGACCATTACCTTGGGGGTAATAGGGTGTGGACCAACGATGTTGGATGTGGAATGTTTCACAAAGGTGTTTCATGGCCTAGTTTTTGAATGGATTTCTATTATCTATGATGATGGTGGATGAGATTGCATATTTGCAGAGAATATGGAAAAGGATGAATTTGGATATCTAAGTACCCGTAATTTGAGAGAGGCATTGCTTCCACCCACTTGGTGAAGTACTCAGTGGTAGTGATAATGAAAGTGTGGCTATCAAAAGATGGAGGATATATCTTACCGATCAAGTCAAAACCCCACTGAGAGAAGGGCCATGGTGCTATTAGGGGTTGCAAATCTTGTGCTGGAGCGTGTATTAGATCTGCATGTTATTGACAAGGTAAGCACTTCTTCATGAACTCATAAGAGTCATGCTCCAGTGTAGGCCAATAGTAACTAGCTCTGAGAATCCTCTTGGCTAAGGCCATGCCATTTGAATGGGCCCCACAAACACCACTATAAACCTTAGTTAATGTAGTGCGAGCTTTTGTCTCGTTTAGACACCTAAGAAGAGCTACATCATTCCCACACCAATAGATTGTGTCTCCCACGATAGTGTAATGGGAGGTGTGTTGGATGAAATATTTTTTTTGGTTTTGGGTAAGGTCAGGGGGTAAGAGGTTATCATGAAGGTAGGTGTAAATGTTGTGATACCATGGTGACTCAGGACCTACGATGTTGCACAGCATTTCACTCTCAGGGATGTCATAAGTAGGGATTAGAAGTTGTTCGACTAGGAACTCGCAGTCTATTCAATCTTTTGGCTTGTCAATCAAGGAACTAGTTGTAGCCATTGCATCAACTACTTTATTCTGGACTCTAGGGATTTTCTCGAACTAGATAGAGGTAAAGTAATTCTTGAAGTCATCCACCATGTGCTTGTAAGGTAACAACTTATCATCTTTTGTTAGAAAATCATCATTAACCTATTTGATGATCAATTGGGAATTGCCAAAGACTCGTAAGCAAGTGATGTTCCATTGGATGGCAATCCTAAGACTAGTGAGAAGACCTTCGTATTTTGCTATGTTGTTATGCACAGGAAAGCTAATCTGAATGACTTTGAGATGAAATCACCTTGTGGGGTGACAAACAAGATACCTTCCTCCACTCCATTATGTGTGTACCCATCAAAGTAGAGTGTCCATGTAGCTACTTCGGTAACCATGAGAAAATCTTCATCAGGAAATTCTATGACCAAGGGATAAGCATCCACCAAAGGGACATCTACTAGTTGATCTGCTATTACTTGCCCTTTAATTTCCTTTCGATCCACATACTCTATATCAAAATCGCTCAATAGAATAACACACTTAGCCATGCATCCAGTCAAAGATGTTATGGATAACAAATATTTGAGCGGATCAACCTTTTGTGGTTAGGGAATTCATCCTTCCCTGATCCCATAAGATTTACATAAGCATCTACTAAGGGAAAGGTGTCAACAGGTGCGCTACCACGTAGGTCCCACTCAATGAGCTCAGGGTGGTGAAGGGAAAGGCTAATGGAGAGGACATATAGGCAATCAAACATGGAGGAAAGATCCATGTGGTCCTTGTCATTGTATGCATGTATGATGGATTCTTCTTTAGGTATGTCTTCGAGGAGACCTTTGTCCACACTAACATTGCTAGAAGCACTAGTTGATGGCATGGGACCCTTTTGTTTTGTGTCATGGCCTAAACTTGAATATCTTGGTCACACTGGGGTGTCAATGGGTTGTTTCCTTCCTTGTTATTCAATGTTGAGGCCTCCCCCTTGATAATTATATATGTTGGCTAACTTTGAGGCATAAGGATACGTCTCTTGAAAATACTCCTTTAGAGGGGGAGAAGGTTCAGGCTCCTCACAATATATCCATTAGCTAATGTTGTCTTCGGTCATATCCTGCCTTATTCCAAGAGACCAAAAGGTGCTGGATCCCACATTCTTGGAGCTCAAGGTGATTGTCTTCTCTTCTTGCTTCAGTGCAGACTGGGAAGGTTGGTCATATGTATTCGGTGAGGGTGGCATGGTTGCCACATTCAAAGTTGTATGCATCTCATACTCACCACAACCCTTGTCGATGATATGGACTTTGGTAATGGTAGAGTCGGAGGTGGAAGATGGAGTGGATGAAGTGGTGGATAGCATGTTGGAAGATGGAAGAGATGATGATGCTCGAGGTGGCCCCATTTCTACTTCTGGGCAATAATGAGAATGGGGAAAGGAAGCTTCTAGGGCATGACAATACACAAATGGTTGAGGGTCAACATGTATTGTAACTTCCATCCCATTAAATGGGAACTTCAAGCACTGATGGTAAGTGGAGGGGATGAATTGCATGGCATGGATCCATGGGCGACCAAGAAGTAGGTTATAAGGGAGGTCCAAATCAAGGACATGGCAAGTAGTGTACTATATAACCAGACCAACCTAAATTGGAAGACAAATTGTTCCCTCAGAATCACGTTCTGCATTATCATATGCCTTGATAGTAATGACCTAATTATTTAAGTTAGCATGGGTATAACCTACCTGTTTTATGAACTTTAATGTGCACAGGTTTATGGAAAATCCATTATCTACCAAGACCTTTTTCACCTTATGTCAGGCTATAAGGACCTCAAGATGGAGGGGGCAGTTATGGTTTGAATCAATACACGACATGTCATTTTGACTAAAGCCTAGCTAATATGTGGCTGAGAGATTTCCTACCAATGCTTGGAATTGTGTAGGATCTATGTCGTTGGGAAGGTGAGTATCTTATAAAACTTTGGTTAAGATTTTTTGGTGTATAGGGGAAGACTTCAACAAATCTAAGATAGATATTTGTGTCAGATTATTTCTTAGGTCATCAAGAATATTATATTGGGAGCTTACAGGAGGTGGCTAGGTGGACGTTGAGGCTTTGGGGATGGTGATGCAAGTGTGGCAGGTCGTAATAACACACTGTGAGTCTTTTCCTTTTACACGTATCATAGACACACATGGCTCGACCTAACTAATGTGCATGATGATGCCCTTGTAGTTATAAGGGAAATTCTTATTATTGATGTTATTTGTGTTGTTACTCTGATTATTGTTGTTACTCGACCCAAGATTTGCATTTGACGTGCTAGCTCCTTGATTATGTTTTGGGAAGGTGTTTTAATATATTTCAAGCTGAGCATTGGATGAAGGAGCCTGGTTGGCATCCACATATATATCACCATGATCTATAAGATCTTGGATGTAGGTTTTTAAGCCTTGACATTTATTTAATGAATGTTGTTTGATCTTGTGGAAATCACAATACTCATTTTCTTTATACCAGGTTGGCTTGGGTTTTGATTCATCAAGAGGCTTGGTCATAGGATATGTGATCGGGTAACTAGCCTAAAGAAGCCTATTGAACATGACACTTAAGGGTTCTCCTAATTGAGTGAATTGACATTTGTTGTTCCCTTGATTATTCTGATTGGACTGCTGGGGAGGAAGAGGTGCCCCTTGTGGCACTGATATGGCATTAGGAACTGATTGCTGAGGAGGGACATACTGTGGCTTTTAGGAAGCATTGGCTATTTGTACATGTTTGGTGCCAGTGACACCATCATTGATTATGTTCTTATTCTTGTTCCAGTAGCGAGGTTTATCCCTAGTCGACTTTTCCTTCTCAGGATTAAAATTTTTGACTAGCCCTTTAGCAATAAGTGCTCTCTCAAGGATAGGACCCTTCTCCACTATCTCCGCAAAGGTTATGACATAGTAGAGCTTAAAATTATGCACCATATCTAGATGAGAGTTTTCGACGAAAAGGGTGACCATGTCTTTTTCTTTAAACGTGGATTTCATTCGACTGACCAAAGCACACCACCTTTGAAGGTAGCTTGCAAAAGTCTCTCCCTCACATTGTTTCTCTTTCAGAAGATCCAAAGTATCGATATCCTTCTCCAAATTAAAGGAGAAGTGTGTGACAATTTTTTTCGAAAGATCTGCAAAAGACTTGACGAATCCCTTTGGGAGAGTCATAAACCAATCAAGAACTATCCCAATTAGACTCCTTGGAAATAATCATAGGAGATAATTATCATTGTGTTGGACTTCTTGACAATGGGAATAGAACTCCTGAAGATGGTTCTTAGGATCTTTAGTTCCTTTGTACTTATTGAATTTTGGCATCTTGAAATGCTTTGGAAAAGGAACTACTGAAATTGAGGGATCAAATGGATAGGGACAAATGTTTTCAAACTTAAAGGATTATTTGTTAGTCCCTGCTTACAAGTCTTTTAATGTAGCTTTGACTTCTTCTCACTCTTTATTAGCAGGCATAGAGGGAGCTAGATTAGACATATTGGATTGATTGGAGGGAGGATATTTTTGGTAGGATGAAGATGGGGCTAAAGCAGTTTGATCGTATGTTGGTGGAGGCGTGTACGAAGGAATTTGCTGATATTGATTGGTGTAGGTGGATTGCGGTTTTGGATTTATGTAAGATTAATAGTATGATGATGGATTTTGATAATATGAAGTGGAGACCCCTTGCTGATATGGTGGTTCCTGCTGGTAATATGAGGTGGAAGCACCCTTTTGGTATGATGAAGGGGTTTGATAGTATGATGAGGTGGAAGCGCCTTGCTGATATGACGGTGGTTGTTGATAATAAGAGGTGGAGGGAGCACCCTATTGATAAGGTGATTGCTGCTAGGTGAAATACAGACTGGATTGGTAATTGTAAGCATAATTTGACTATTGGGTAGTATACAGGGGTGGTTGCGGATTGGACATTTGGTATTGAGGATTGGATTGCGACTGTTGAGGGTTGGTGTAAGGCGATGGTTGGGATTGTACAGGATTCTGATGAGTGGGATTGTTATTAGGATTTGATGGATGATAAAAGTATTGCGTAAGGGGATTGCATTGTGTTTGTGTGAGAATTTGAGTATGTTGGGGTAGTTATTGCTGATGTGGTGGTTGCTAGAAGAGAGGGCAAGATGGGATATGTTGTTGCTGAGGGATTGATGTAGAGGATCCTTGCGGTGGTTGTTGAGGCTATGATGTAGCTTATGTTGCCTGATGAGGGGGTTGCGTGGGAGCAACAATATGTTGTTGCCGGATTGGAGTGTTTTGTTGTGGAGGTTTTTGGTGAGGTGGTTGAGACAGGATGGAATTAGTGGTATGCTGCGGTACTTGAGATGGGATGGTAGTGTGTTGTGTTACCTGTTGGTGAGGTGGTTGCGATGAAGTGGACTATTGTGGGTTAAATGGAGGTTGCTGGAATGTGGGGATGTTGTCTTGGGGTGGTTGCTGAGATGTGAAGGGTGGTGGTGGTAGATTTGATGCAGGTGTAGCTCTCGGAGGTGGCGGTAGTGCAAGAAAAGGATTGCCCCCAGTGTTGACAGGTGGTTGACCTGGCTAATTGGGTGGAAGAGGTGGTGCAGATGGTATAGGGGTCAGACCTTGTTGAACAAGCATGGCAGGTGGTGGAGGGGGTAGATTTTATAGCATACCATAAGCAAGGGGATCATTTTGATTAGGTTGTGCTCCCATGACTGAAATTGAAACCTGAGGAACATTGCTGACTTGATAAAGCACAACATTCTTGAACCTAGGTTGATACTAGTTATCTATGGGTGGACCCTTGGGAACATATGGATTTCTTGGAACATTTAGTGAATTCTGGGGGTCCTGAGACATTGGAGGGGGTGTGATGTTGACATATTGTGACATGTCAAAGTTAGATGGCAGTTTGACTCCCTTTAAGAGTAAGGCGACAAGGATTTTATCCCCACGCTTGTTAAGGAGGCGATATGTCATCTGAACATTGGTGGGATTGCTAAGGTACTCATGTACTGTGACTTTAGGTTGATTGACCATATTCTCATCACTAGGCGGCGAAGTGTTTTGGACATCAGTATTGGATTGTGATGAGGCACCGTTATTGGGATCTAGAGGGATGTTAGGCTGGGCACCTTGACCTTGTTGTTCCACCATGAGCTTCTTTTCTTGTGATTAGGTTTGAACAGGAATGAAAGTGAAAAACTACTAGATGAGTTAAGATGAGGCTACACTCTAAGATGCAATGAAGGGATGACCTAAGTGATAATTGAAGGATTGATTAGACTGGATGAAGGATTGATTGATTGGATGGTTGGGTAGGGTATATGATTGGATCAAATTAGATTGATTGAGGAAATGGGATGATCAATAGGACTGAATGATTGACTAGATAGGATGATGAAATGAATGCTAGACCAAGTTCAGAGGTCACTCTAGGTGATGTAAGGTGCTACCAATCAGATTGAAAGACAAATGGATGCTTATGACAAAAAATCCACCTCAAGATGGAAGTGGATTGGTTGGGCCATAGATGATGACTGACTCAGGATGGATGCAAATCCTAAGTAGATGAAGATGATGATGATCGGATTCAGGCACCTAAGCCAACTTGGATAATAAACTCTAAAATGAAGTTTTGGGGATTTAGATCAATGAAACAATCAGAGATATGCGATCTAGGGATGTTATAAGACGCACCTATATGATTTGGATGATGAATGCATGACTTTTGGAAAATGCATATGGACTAAAGTGACGATTACGGGAAAACAAAAGGTGATAAATTTTTTTTGATCACGACAAAGGACTTGGAAAATGACAAGCTTTTAGTGGCCCAAAGGATTCACTCTCTAGAATTTGTATGGGAAATGGATACGCCTCTGTTTCAAGAAATTTCACCTCTTTAGGTCACAAATTCGCCTATCCAAAGTGAGCAAATATACCTCTATGTTATGCATAATCACCTATTCTAGGACACCAAATTTTCCCAAATCTTAAGGGGACATAGGAAATAGGAAAATTTGATGATCAAATTCACCTTCTGGGAGATCAAATTTTCCTAAACCTTGACAGGTTCACCCAAAATGACAGCAGGATCACCCAAGCTTTAGGTAAATGGGCGAACTTATCTTGAAAAATTGCATAATGGGTGACAAAATTGCCTATTTCTTGAATGATACAGATAGGGCATAGATTCGCCTAAAAATAGGATCAATTGTTCAACAAGGATTCACCTAAATCTTGACTCAAATGGACGGGAGACTCGAATGGAGGAAAAATAACTCTTGCAGGGAGAAAATTCGCCCATGTATGTGGAAAATTCACGTGTCCTTAGAGAACGGGTGAATTTGATGGTCAAATAGATGGACAAATTGACCCAGATTGACAACAGGCTCACCCCTGAAGGGGGAAAATTCACCTGTTCTGTGAAAATGGGAAAATTTGATACAAGACGATTAATGGAATGACTCGGACTAAAAATGGGATCCCTCTTGTGGATAGCAAGTTCGCCCCTAGAGGGAGAAAATTCATCTATTTTATGGAAATAGGAAAATTCAACGAAGAATGAATGATGAACTCGCCTGTTCTAGAGAGTGGGCGAAAATGGGGTTGCCCAAAAAGTGACCCACAAGCAAATTCTCCTTTGACAGACGAATTCGCCCAAACCGAAAAACCTGGACTAGACTGGATGTGGAATCACCCTTTTGTGGGGAAAAATTGCCTGTCTACAATGCAAATTCACCTTTGTAAGGGGAAAATTCACCTTTGAAGGTAGGTGCTAGTTGTGGAAAAGGACAATATACATGATAAACAATAGAAAAAAAGGTTAGGATGACTCAAGTGAAAATAAAAAAGCATTGGTATAGCACAATGAAAACATGCCAAGCAACACAAACCTAAAATTAGTGATATGGGTTTACAAACTTGATGTAGGCTAGTCACCTTGAGTGGACAACTCAAGGTTAATAGTTCGTAATAGTGGGGTGGTTCTCTGGATCACCCTTGCTCACGAAGGTGGATAACTAGCGTTCTAGTGGTACATGGTCATCAACAGATGCCAAGGGCTCACCTTCACACTCTCACTCGAGGACTATCGTAGTCCACCATAAGGATTTCTATCTCAACCCAAGGGAGTATGTGGTGAGTAACTTCAGGGTATGGTGTGCATCCCCTGCACTACACCAAGCCGTGACTAAAACATGGGTCTTTATCTGGCCTAAACAAGGCTATCTTGTGACTCCCCAATATACGCACGGTATGTGGGGAACAACCGTGAACACCAACTCATCACAAGCATGAGTTGGGAGCTCCAACAAGGTACTGGAAACTCATACCAACTCTTCATGTCTTATCCAGGTATCACCCTAGCTTCAACGCTCCGCCAAACATGATGCAACTGGATTGAGGTACAACTTTCACTCTCCCCCCTTTATATACCCCGCCGATAACGCGTGGCTAGAATCGTCCCTCGAGTGATGAAATCCTAGGAAGCTCCTGCTAAAGGAAGAAGATACTAGACATTTTTGGCTAGTCACCAGGCTCACACATAGTACAATGGGAGAGCTTAGATGCACTAGCACCTCCTAGGTAGACTCGACTAGACTAGAGTGAGCTACGATTTCTCATCACCTAGGATCGCCAAATGGCGCAAGGGGATTGGATACGTCAACAATCCACTCACAAGCATGACAAGAAAGTTAATTGACCCTCTAATTAATCTACGTGTGCCTAGCTAGTATGAAAAATAATAGATAGACTAAATAAATATCTTGGACCGATCGTTCTGCAGAAAATGTGTTAGTAGTTTGTAACCACTAGTCTTGGATGGACGAGAACAAGCTGCACAAACCATTAGCAAAAAACTAGGCACACTCACAAATAAACAAGTTAGCGGGTCAGTACGTAAAACCAAAACCAAAACGATGCTAAAAAATGAAAAGTAAAGTCTTGGATTTACCTTAGATTCACCTCTGTGTGAGGCAAATTTGCCCATTTTTTCAAGTAGATTTGCCCTTGTATTGAGAAAATTCACCCTTGTAATGAGAAAATTCACCCTTTCTTCTGATGAAATTTGCTTGTCTACACCTCAAGCACTCTCGCTTGTTTCTGGAACTGACTGCAAATTCACGCCTGAGTCAGGAAAATTCACCCCTGATAATAGGTTCGCTCCTTTTCTCAAAAAGAGAAAATTTTCTTTGCTACAACTTCACCTCTGTATCAGGAAAATTCACCTCTAGCTATAGGTTCGCCTATTTTCTGGTGCAAATTTGCCCATATAATGTACAAATTCACCTGTTAGGGCAGATTTACCCCTGCGTGTAAATTTGAACCTACAAAACTTAAACAACAACAAATGTAAAATGTTGGACATGTGATGTGGGTCCCACCAGGCATGCCAAAAATGTGTGTAGTGTTAAATCTTCTAGTCTAAAATGCAAAACGAAATGAAATGCAAGCAAGGGAAACACAACAACACCTCAACAATTAGCCTAGTTGAACTTGAATAAAATGAAATACAAAACAAAGTATGTTACTTTTCCCAAGTTGATTGGTTGGTTGGCCCTATTGATTTGTTCGATTGTGTGCTTCTTCGGATGGAAAATAGCTTAAAATTGGATGCAAAGCGATCGTGAGTGGATGAAGAATGAAATGGTGTAAGTGGGTATGTGAGTAGATGCAAGATGAGGATGCAAAATGAGCTCAAAATTTGCAGCAATGGAGGATGTTTTTGAGTGCTTGAAGGATTGATTGCTTGAATGGTGAATGAGTGTTCTCTCTAATGAGGGAAAAAATCCTCTAATTTTAGGGGAAATGCCTCTAAGGAATGAAGGGTTGAGATTTGGCCACCATGGACAAGATCAAGGGCTAGCGTGAGTTGAGGACTCACAAGCCCTCACATCTCGCCATGTGGCCAATGAGGTGTCAAAGGGATGGTGATGTGGAGGTAGTTTAGAGTACCTTGGGATTGGGACAAGATCTCCTCATAAAGGAGATCCTTGTCCCCATGTGGGAGATGTGACACATGAGGAATTAAAAATTCCTCAAATATCCTCATGGGGAAGAGGAGAGGAATTAAAAATTCCCAAAATGCATGGGGGGAATAAAAGTGAATTTTAAATTCACTTGGGGGAATGGGCTTCCTTGTCCAAATGGAGAAAGCCATTAATGAAGGTTGACTTGGGGGTATGCCATAAATGACATAAGGATTAGGTTGACCTAATCATATAATTAAGGTTGTGCAAACAGGTGATTATGAGGGCTAATGAAGGGTTAAGACAAGTTGCAAATTATGGAGGATATGACATTAATCTTGATTAAGGGTGTGCACATCCTAATCATGGATTGATTAAATTAATCTAGATTAAAAGGGGATTATGGAGGATGGGACAAGGAGAGAGAAAGAGGTGAATTTAAAATTGATTTAAATTCAAAAGGCCAAATGACTAAATTAAATAAATTAAAACATTTATTTAATTTAGAGAGGAAGGTGACAAAAGACAGTATTTAATTATTTAATTAAATACTTTAGGAACATTAGAAAAAGAGGAAATATTAATTAGATAAATCATTTAATTAATGTTGATGGGGAACGGAGGAAAGACGAATAAAGGGGATGAATTTGACCATACAAGAGTGGTCAAATTCGAATGTCGACACTATCAATAATATTAAAAGAGCAATAATCATTTGTAATATCCTCAACACCAATGTTTGAGAAGTATGTTAATGCCAACACTATTTGGAAATGCTAGGGAAAAAGGTTAACCATAAATGTTGGTATTAAATATTTAATGAATTAAAGAATTGTGAGGGTAGAGACTCCATGTGCAAATGATAAGGAATGCATTTAATGCATTTCTTTCTATTGTGGCTTTCCCAAGTGTTGTATTTATCGCCTTGTTATTTCTAAAGAAAATAAATTGGAAGCTGTGTTTTTATCTTTTAGGTAAATATTGGGCATTACAAATTTGAAATGCTTTTAAGTTTTCAAAAACATGTTTTATGTTTTATAGGATTTTAGAACTCAATATTTTATCTTGAATTTATTTTGGGTGAGCTAGAGTGAGTTGGTCAAGTATTGTACACACTCTTACACTCTTTCTTTTTATGAGCAATTTGTTGTCCTTTTTAAAAGGGGGCAGCAGTGTGTCAGACATAACTCTTAAATGGCCATCTGGGTTAGCCCAAATTTTGGATATATTGTTCATAGATGAGTATTAGTTATTACCTTTAAATATTAGCTTTTCATCTTTTGTTCATCATTCCCTATGGTTAAAACAAGTGGACTGTTCCACTATAATTTTGTAACTGCATATCATGCTGTTCCTAAAATGTTTGTTGTTTCTTCTTTGTTATGAATTTTGAAAAACCATTAACTAGTGGGTTTCTTTGGAAATTTGTTCATATTTATTTTCTATATTATAAGTTGAAAGAATGTGGTGTTTTGAACATGTTATGTCTATTTTAGCTCAGGCTGTAATTGTGTGATTACTGTATTTTTTTACATGATAAGACCAACTTATTTACATTGTTAGAAGGATCTTGGGTTTCTGTAATGTTTCTTTGAGTTTTTGGAGGTGTTTAGAGATATGATTATGGTGTTTGGTATGATTCTTTATATGAAAATTCATTCCCTTATGAGAATTTCTTAAACATATTATTCATACATATTTTCTTGTTTGTAAAATGAGACTATGCTTGAAAGTAGTATGTAACAGGGTACAAACATATGGAATTATAACTCTAATTATTAGTGATGCTTATTCCCAAACTAGTAGTATTTTAATGTGACATATCTTCATGTTATTATCTCACCTTGAGTTAATTCAAGAGGACACCAAAATTTATTGTTAAACCTTTACCCCACTTTACTGTAGCTAATGTTGGAGCAGGCTTCCAGGAGTGTCTGCAAACCAAGACAACACCTTCATGAAAAGAGAAGTAACACACAAAGAGTCTATTTCAACAAGAGTGAAAAATAATGAATTGAGATGAAAATTTATGTACATAGCATGCCTTATAAAGGCATGAGAAATCTGGTGCAAGAAGGTAACTGAAAATTAAAATACAGTTATAATTATTAAAATAAAAACTACCCCTAAGTTAACTTAAGAAAATGTGAATGGTAAAAAACCATTCACTCTAACACCCCCTTAAGTGCAACTTAGGGAAACTAAAAATGAAAAATGAGATGCATGATGGGTCTTGACAATAAGGCCATGTTAGGTACCCATGTACAAATACAATACAAAATAGAAATCTCTCACAACCGAAGAAAAGGAGAAAAACCTTGTGGGAAAAACCCTCTCTCCAAAAGAGAGAAAAAAAAGAGAGAGAAATAAGGAAGGAGGAATCATCAAGACCCCCTAAGGACAAATTCCTTCACCCCAAGCATTGATCTTAGCAAAAGATAGCATGGAGATGCCAAAGGTTTACTGAAGATGTTTGCAACTTGCTGCTCTGTAGGAAAATACTCCAAACTCATAACACCCTCCTGAATGAGCTACCGAATGAAGTGCATGTGGATCTCAATATGATTCATGCCCTGATGCTCCATTGGGTTGTGAGAAGTATGTATGGCACTTTGATTATCACACCAAAGAGTAGTGGGATGATCAACAAGAAATCTAAACTTAGCCATCAACTGTTTAAGCCATAGAACCTCATGACTAGCCAAAACAACACCTCGATACTCAACCTCAGTCAATGATAATGCAATAGAAGTTTGATTCTTGCAAGACCATGCAATTGGATCAGAACCAAGACAAAATAAAAAGCCAAAACTATACTTCCGATTATCAAAATCACCAACCCAATCTGAGTCAGTGAAGTCCACAATTTGAGTAGCCCTCGATGTGTAATGAATGCCAAATTGTGTAGTGCCTTGAATGTACTATAGGATGTGTTTGGATATCTTCCAGTGAATCTCATGAGGATCTTGAGAGAAATGGGAGACAAGACCAACTACAAAGGAAATATTAGGATGACTATGTGTCAAGTACAAAAGGCTACCAACCAACTACCATTACAAGGTAGCATCTACTAACAGAGTACTACAATTGGAAGATAACAAAAAACCTTACTTAAAAGGAGTAGGGGCTAGCTTGCAATCAACCATCCCAAATATTTGAAGAAAATCAAGAGCATACTTCTGTTGGAAAATAGAAATACCTACAGAAGACTGATGAATCTAAAGACCAAGGGAGAAATAAAAAGAACCAAGGTCTGTCATATCAAACTGCTCCATCAAAGCTCTCTGAGTATCCTCAATCGTGGTAGGAAAAATCCTAGTGAGAATCAAGTCATCCACATAGATAACAAGAATGAGAAGACCCCCCCATGCCTTTGAATGTAAACTATAGGGTCAAAGTGACATCTAGTGAATCCAAAAGCAAGTAGAAAACTATCCATCTTCTCATACCAAGCCTGAGGGGCTTGTTTAAGACCATATAATGAATTTCAAAGCCTGAAAACAAGTGAAGGGTCCTACAAAAAACCTTGTGGCTGCTCCATATAGATCTCCTTCTGAAGATCATCATGTAGAAAAGTACTCTTCACATCCATCTAATACATTGAAAAAACCTAAGATGCAACAATAGAAAGTACAAGATGAATAAAATCCATCTTGGTGACATGAGAAAAGGTCTTTGAATAGTTGATTCCCTCGATATGAGAAAACCCCTTAACCATAAGACGAGCCTTGCACTTTTCAATAGAACCATCAGTTGCAAACTTGGTATGGTACACCCACTTGCATTGAACCAACTTTCTTCCCTTAGGAAGAGGAACCAGATCCCATGTATGATTCTTCATCAAAGAAGAATATTCCTTAGCCATAACACTGTCCCACTTTGTAACACCTAAAGCATATGAAAAATTCTGAGGATCAGTAGAAATTGCATGAATCAAAAGACTAATACCTAAAGTTTGAGAATGAGTGTGACGATAAATGATGGGATCACCTGCATCGAAACCAACCTCCTTAAGAAGAGTGCAAGCCCAAAGAGGCCATGTGGGTGCAAGCTCAGGAGAAGATGGAGTTATTTCAAAAACAATATTAATACCATCATCAAAAGCATAATCAACATCATCATCATCAACAACATGAAACAAAACATCCTCTGAAGAAGAAATGGGAAGAAGGGAGGTAGAGGCTTGTGATGGAGAATCCTTCAAAATGAAAGACTCATCAAAATCAACATCACGATGAAAATGTACCTCTTTAGTGATGGGATCAAACAAATGATATCCCTTCACATCCTCACAATAGCCAACAAAGATGAACCGCTAACTCTTCTTCTCCATTGCTTTGTGCCTACTTGTCAGAATGAATGAACATGCATCACTACCAAATACTCTGAAGTAGGAGACCTTAGGCTTGACATGAGACCAAGCCTCCTCGGGAGTCATATTTCGCATTGCCTTATGAGGTATACAATTTTGAATGTAGATGGCACAATTGACAACCTCTGCCCAAAAAGCTGGAGCCATGTACCTAGACTGGACCATGCAATTGTCCATCTCCCGTAAGGTTCTATTCTTCCACTTAGCCACACCATTCTATTAAGGAGTGTATGGCACTATGTACTGATGAAGAATACCTTGAGCACTGTAAAAGTCCTAAAACACTCGATTGACATACTCCCCCCATTATCTATGTGAATCTTTTGAAGGGAATGTCCTATCTACTTCTCCAAAAATGCAAGGAGGGTCATGAAGAAACAAAGAACCTCATCCTTGTACTTCAAAAAGTACACCCAAGTGCAATTCGAGAAGTCATCAATGAAGGTGAGCACATACTTGGCCCCTGAGAATGAAGGAATGGGAAATGACATAAAATCACTATGCACCAACTCAAGGGGTGTCGAAGCATGTGTAGCCATACCTTTTGGAAATGGATCTCGATGATGTTTACCAAGTACACAACTTGGGAAAACCCATCAAAAATAGAGATATGAAGCAAGCCAATCATCAAGTTTTGTGTGATCATTTGTTGGAGATATCTATAATTTAGGTGCCCAAACTGCTGGTGCCACAACTTACTCATAGAATTTGCATGAGCAATAAAGGATGATCCTGAGGAAGGCTCAAATCCATCAAATTTATACAAGCAGGCTTTATGATCAACTACTCTAGTAGCAAAAACCTTCTCAATATTCTCCAACTCTTGAATAGTCACATCATTGGGAGAGAACTTAACAAGCCTTCCATCACCATGGTGAAAAATTTGATAAATGGAGAGCAGATTCTATGAAATATTAGGAATAAGAAGAACATCATCAATGCAACCATCCTGCATCTAAACTAAGCCTATCTCTAAAATAGGAATATAAGAAGAGTCTCCAACTACAATGTGAGTAGTATGACTATCAGAGAGAGAATCAAGAAGATATGCATCACGAGTCATGCGATGTGAGGCACCAAAATCAAGAATCCAACCATCATAGGTAGAGGACAAACCTCTTGTTGTAAGGGCTTGGCCTTTTCCCAAGGAAGAAGACTTTGACATGGTAATGTTGTGCTTCTTCATAGCTTCCTCCAATGTTGCAAGCCTCACAAAGAAATGTGCATCATTATACCCCAACTTTCTGCAAAAGGAACAATTTTCCTTCTTAGAATTGGAAGATGATTCTCCTGAGTTAGAAGAAGGAGGAGTTGCAATCTTCTGATCATTCTTCTCCTTAGGCTTGGAGGGATGCTCACCACTTGGAGGAGACTCTATATTAGGCTTCTTCTTATTCTTACCCTTGCCCTTGGAAGATTGAGTCATCAGGGCATGACTCTAAGGAAGAGCATCCATCTAGATCAACTTGGCTTGCTCCTGATCCAATTGATCAAAAAACACCTCGAAAGAAGGCATCTGATAAGCATATCCCATAACATCCATGGTAGAATAAAATGTGGAAGAAAATACTTGAAATGCACCACACAACATAGACATGATCAAGAAGATAGACTCTTTATCTATCTTGGCACAACCACATTCTTTCAACTACGACATAATTAGCTTGAACTATGCAAGAAAGTCCTGAATATTAGGAAAGGCATCTGGAGAGAGAGATGTGAGATTGGCTTTGAGCTGCAAGATTATGAAATGATTGACCTTTCTATACAACTCAACAAGCTTATCCCACACGTCTCTGGCCACTAACTCATTTGACTACAAAATCTGACGAAAATATTTAACGAAATATGTATAATTTGATGTATCGTCTGGTGCTTGTAAAATTTGATGTGTAATTTTCAAATTTTTAAAAGTTTATCCCTGATGTTCGTCAAAATTTTGATGAACCTGGCTTTCGTCAAAATTTTGACTAGTAGTTTCGTTGAAATTTCAACAAACATGAAAAATAAGAAAAAAAAAATTGTGGCCGGCATAAAGAAAAGTGAGTTCGCTGATTTATTGCAACAGTGTTTTCTCTACTTGAGACAGTTTGTGGAGAACTAAGGACAATTTTAGGTAGGAAAAATTAGAAAAAATTCAAGAAGATATCGCCAGGTTGAGGGTAGTCATTGTCTTTTTGCAGAATTCAGTTGTGAAGTCAGATTTGTAGTTCCAGGTTTGAAAATCATATTTTAAAGCAACATCTCATAAGATTTCATTTTTAGAGGTTTAGGGTTTTGAGAATTTCATGTCTAGATTTTGTTGTGTGGAATCACCATAAGATCACAACCAAGGAATAGATTCTTGTGACTATAATTATGTGATCCATAACTCTATTGGTCATGTGGCACAATTGTGCTATAACAAATACAAGATGCATTCATGTGTGTGACCCAAGTTTAATGTGGCTATGTTGTGATAGAAATGGAGGCACTCATATATTGTAGTTAATTTAGGTTGTATAACGTAGGTGTCAATCATCATTGGATGCATTCAATTAGTTGTCTCAAGTTTAACAGGTTACAATGTAGTTATAGCATGATCCAAGAGTGATTACCTCTTGTTGCAATAAATAGCCTATAACTTTGGTTGATATGCAGAGTGGTTGTGTTATATCAATTATGTAGTGCATTCAAGCACAACCCATGTTTAATGGGCTATTCTAGAGAGTGATCAAGATTTTATAAACCTTATGAATGTTACTTAAAAGTGTATAGCTTAAACTACAAGCCAAGTTTATTACATACTTGAATGCAATCTTGGGTTACCACAAACTATAATAATGTGATATGCTAATAACCATTATGGAAAGTATTAAAGTAAGACCCATGCTATATAGGATACATTTCCTTGATCATTTTTACATACCTTAATGATCAAACACAAGCTTCCCATACACTCTACAATACAATCCAAGATCATAACACAACTTTGTCAAGACAACTAATTTTCTGACCCAAGATTTAAGGTTCTTTTTTAATACCAACAGAAGCATTGGTAAGATCATGATTAGGATACAAACCATAGGCCTCTGTAGAAACATAAACAATAACTCTAGCGGATTAATGAGGTTGCAATACCGGAAAGATTGAGACATTGTAGCAAATAACAAAATCTTGCAATCTAAAGATTGTAGCCAATAACAAGCACACTTTGTAGCTTAGTGACATTTGTAAATGCAATCTATGGTAAGAAGAATGACAGTCACTTGAGATGTGATAGACAAAAAAAGACAGAGCAATGGCAAGATACTAAAGCTCAAACCTTGCATAGTAAAGTGGAGATTTTAATAGTGAGTTTCCTTGCCCCCTTGTTGGCCTTAAGGGTTTTTCAAATGCTTGTGGTAGTGTTAGACAAGGAAAATGCAATCAAGGAATGACTGTCCAAATGAAGTAACAGTGGTAATCATAGGTTCAATGTTTCTTCTTAGCCATTAATATATAATGGAGGTAGTGGATTGCATGTTTGAGCAGTTTTTTGAGACTCATCAAAGATGGGAGAATAGTGAATAATACCTTGTGGACTGTGAAGTAGGCAGTCTATAGGGCATAGTTTGAGTTTATAGAAGGATGCTCATGGAAGGAATCTTCAAGTGATAGTGAGTGAGATGTTTGAGATTGTAGCTAAGGGTGCAATACCCAATCTTAAAAGAAGTTAGCAAAGCAGTAAATGTGCAAGAAAATCAAATCGTACACAACAAACAATTCACAATGTTATCTTGCATAATGCCTTGAATTTGAAGACAAAAATATCATTGTATCTTGATGAAAGTGGTGACCTTAATGGTCAATCACTGGCAACCATGATTTTAAAACATGCTATTGTGCTTATGGAGGCAACATTTTAAGCAAGACAGTGAGTGGTGGTTTGGAACAATGGCAGGTATGAAGGACTTGCTTTATATGCATATTATGCAGTCTAGCTTAAGACAACATTCTTAGAAGAGATTGAAGGTGGATTATGGAACTCAAGGGTTACCATGAAAAGGATTAAAGCAAATACTGAGATCTATTTAAAAGCCACGGTCATGAAGATATTAAAAGATGCAAAACCCTAGTAGCTGGAGTAATGAATATAGTGCCAAAGAGGATAGTGTGCTGAGGAAGATTTAGGAGATCTCCACATTATCTAATTACAGGGAAATACATCATTTATTTATTTATTTAATTAAAATAAATAATTCTAAACCCTATATAAGATACATTGATACTTCAAAAGCCTCTGAAGGAATTTGAGATTATGCAAATATATGTCAAGTAAATACCTAGATTACAAATAGTAGCGGGGACAATGTATGATTTGTTGAGTAGAGCAGGAATGAGATAAGAAACAATGAATCCTATCCCTCCTTTCACGCACATCTCCTCATTGTTCTTTATCATTCTTTACTGAAACACTTCTCCATTTTGGTGGTCTATGCTTGAAAAAAATATTTTGACGAAGGTTTTAGAGTATGTTTATTAAAATGAAAACTCCATTCTAGTGGGCTACGCCTGAAAATAAGATTTTGAAAAAAGTTTTAGGGTATATTTATTAAAGTTTTAGAGTATTTTGGCAGGCTATATTCTTGATTCCTTAAATGATTTATTCAAATGGATTGTGACTAAATAAATGACTAACTATTTAGTCATTTTTATTTGTGTGACTAAATAATTTTTAATCAACAACCAAACTAGTAATTTATTTACTCATTTATAGTTGAGTTGAAAATGAGCAGAATTTAGTCATTTTTAGTTGTTGTGACTAAAATTTTTAGTCACCTAGTCATTTATTTTCCAAATTCTACTAGTGTGTGCTTCCTTGTACGATTAGGGCTCTCTCAATGTTGAGGGCCCTAGGGATAAGCTCGTCATAAGAAGTGACACATTGCATCTTTAACTAAAAGGATAAATCTATATTAAAATTAACAATGATGATTCTGACTTGTTGCTCCTTAGGAATGGGTCACTTGCTCTTACTAGCTCGCTACCTCCATTTTTGTAGGAAGTTTGCGATCAAGTTCAATATTCTGATTTTAGGAGTCTAACAGTTGGAAATCATAGTAAAATCAGAATTTAATAAGTTTTGGAATTAGCATTTTAAAGTGTTTTTTGGGGTTATTAACTTTATACTATCTTCTCTTTTGTAAGGGTGGTTGCATGCCAAATTTTTTTGGTGTAAAATATCAGAATTATTAGATTTTGTTACCTGTCTATGAATACAAATTATTGGAGTGTGAGTTTGATATTTTTTGAAGATCTAAATAGTCAAGCTTGGTAAGAAAAAATCATGTTAGATAATATTAGTCTAGAACAAAATGAAGAGACACTTGATAGATTGTGGGATAGATTGAAAAGAAAGGGTGATGTGAAATGTTATTGTCCTTGCAATAATTGGAAGGGCTTAAAGACGAGATAAATTTTAATCAGAATAGCTGAGAAACATTGTAGGCAACATGGTCACATTGAATGGGGCATGATTATTGTCCATTGGTAAGTTGTTAATTATATGTGTTTATATTGATTGAATTTGTAAATGTTTATATCATTTTCACATTATATATATATAAAATCACTTGATCATGATCATAGTTTATTTGTGTCTAACATTATTATAAAGGTGGGACGCCCTAGGGCAGATGATATGGATTATCACGACCCAAAGAATGTGGTTTTGCAAGCGGATGAACATGGAGTTGTGAATATCGAAGATGAAGTTAATGATCCTATGAAAGAAGATGATCATGTGGCAGAAAATATAGTTGAAGATGATGGTACAAATATATTGATCCATGACACATTTAGTGGTAGAGCTGATCATGATGATCGAGATGACTTTGATGATGTTCATGATTTACCTATACTTGAGAAGGCATACAAGCCCCTTTATGAAGGCTCCCAAAAAACTCTTCTCTCTACTATATTGTTGCTGTTGAACTTGAAGGTTATGAATGGTTTATCAAACATAGCAATCTCATGGATGTTAAGGTATGCCATATATGTCAATTTTTTTCATCTATTTTAATTGTTGTTAGTTCATCACTAGTAAATAAAGGATGAAATATGTACCATTAATATTTTTTATATTAACAAATTATTTTTTGTTGTAGATTGATTAGTGAATTTTTGTTACCACCATCAAATATTTTACCTCGCTCATACCGAGATTTATCTAGAATTATGACAGATATCAGAATGGAGTATCAAGCAATAGATGCATGTCCCAATGATCATATTATATATCATAAACAACAAGAACTTGCAACAGAATTTCCGGAATGTCATATCAATAGATATCAAACAGATTAACTAACAAAAAAGGTGCCTCACAAGGTTCTTCGTTATATTCCCATTATTCCATGTATGCAATGATTATTTAGGTGTGAAAGCTTAGCGCAATTTATGGATTACCATGCACAGAATAGAAGTGGAGATGACATTATTCGAATGCCTATGGATGGTTTTGCATTTAGGGACATAGAGGAAAAATGGCCACACTTTAAAGAAAGAACCTCATAATCTCAAGCTTTCATTGGGAGCGGACGGTGTCAATCCATTTGGAGAGCTGCGATCTATTTACTCAGTGTGGCCTATTTTTGTTATCAACAATAACATTCCTCCATGGATGTCAATAAAGAGGGAGTACATAATGTTTTCAATGATTGTTCTAGGTATTTTTTTACATCAATTTTATTTAACGTAGTAGCATCTCATTTGTCCTATTTGTTGCATAATGACATATTTTTTTCATTCAATAGTCATGTACATTAATTTATATATATTGCAGTAAAATGGTTATAATAATTATGTAATGTTTATGTTCATTCAACTAGGTAAGTACCAAGTTAAATATATGAATGTATATATCGAGCCTCTTATCAACGAGTTACTAAAGTTATGGAATGGTGTCACTATGTATGACGTCTCTAGACTAATAAGACAAAGACAATTTCAATTCCATGCAATGCTTGTATGGACAATTCATGATGCCCCAGGGCTAACACATTTTTGTGGTATGTTATAACGTTCGACTGCACTTTAAAAATATTTAATTTTATGAAGTAGATATCATGTATGTTTTTAAAATAATTTATTCATTATATATAATTATAAAAATTGACATATTTAATCCAATTATATATGATCTTGCAGGTCTTGAAACAAAGGGAAAATTTGCATGTCCAATTTGTGGTCCAAAGATGAAATCTTGTTGTTCAACAAGTTTAGGAAAACAGGTGTTTGATGAGTATAGAAACTTCCTCCATAGAAATCATAAGTATCGAACTACTGAAAACCATCTTTTCAATGGGAAAGAAGAAACTACATCAAAACCACGAAGAATGACACCTCGCATATCGAAGTTGGAATATAATAGAATTAATCATTAAGGTTATACATCAGATCAAATTGTTTATCTATCATTTATGATATGTTTGGA
>VDFB02294663.1:0-84983 GCA_007258455.2 Sequoia sempervirens | reverse complement strand
TCAGTAGAATACCAAAAGGTAACTCACACTACACCTCACAAATCTCTTTACTCAGCTTGCAATATGCAGAAGAACAGTAACAAAAGAACATCATTAGCTCATCAGTTACAGCTGATATACGTCTCACTTTGACGTTGACCCAGGCACAATGATGTATTGAGCACAGCCACACTACATGATTTTACCTTCACGCCCATTTCATTCTACAACAACCTCAAAAAGTATATCGATCATAAGCATACCGTCACACCCAGACAACTCGAACCACTCACAAAAAGAGTGAAGTCGCAATTTTTAGAAAAACCCGACTCACATGTAGCCATTGCACACACAGAAGCTCTACAAAAGATTAAGCATTAACTCGCAAAACTAACAAACTGAACGCACCACCATACACTAAATCATATCGTGCCCATCATAAATTTCTGAGTAGTAACCAATGAGCCGGTGCACACACATGAATAAAGTCTTCGCAATTTTTGGATGACACACGAGATAGAAATATATATGCTCACACGATATGAAATTGTTTTTTTAAAAACACATACCATGACCCATATAGGTACATACAAAAAATTCTAACCACACTCCCGTAGCAGTCTAAAGACATTTACCAAACAACTTAGAGAAAAAATGAATGATAGGCGATACAGATGTGAAGGCTTCAATGACCACGATCTGACAAACTCCATACCTCAGCCGCACCATACACATGTTTGAGGCAATCTCTCATATACTCGCTGTTTTTTTTTTATGAAGTTTCTTTTTGAATAAATTCAAGAATATGCGAAGTGGACATAAGTCCATAAGCCACCCACTATTTTCATCTTAATGCACCCTGAGCCGCCCAAAAAGAATGGCAAAAAGAAAATCGTTGGGACACACAATATCGTCTTCAATAAGGAGAGAGCAAATAAAAATCAGGCCGCCCTTACACCTATAGCCATTGACCTTAGGATGGAGATGCGTCAAAAAATGCCTCATAAAGAGGCAAGTCAAAGGCGTTACAAGTCGCCTCAATCAAACAAAAAATCATGCCTCTTCAAAACACACCTGGCTGACCATACAAGTCGACATGTCATATACTATTCAACTACTGACTTGGCACATGTATGACTTGGCATATTAAACAAGCAAGAAAGCAAGCATTTTAAACAAGCAAGCAAGCAAGCAGGTAGCTGAAGTATGCAAGCAAACAAGTAGCTAAAGCCAAGCAAGCAAGTAGTTGAAGCCAAGCATAGAGACAATCGACCTTTGACATCAATGACAAGATATTTCAACAATCTCCCCCTTTGTCATTGATGGCAACACCTCTTGAAACTAACCTACAATAAAACCAATACTGAAACCAAACTGCTCCCCCTAACTCACTACTCCCCCTTTGACATCAATGACTGATACCAACCCATAAAACTGAAACGGGGCCAATAAAATGTAACAATGAAAGCTCCCCCTGAGTCAAAACAACAACTCAAAGACGGAGTGAGATCACTCCCAACTTCTCCCTCAAATATTCAAATGTTTCTTTTGGTAGAGGCTTGGTAAACACATCTACAATCTGCTCTTTAGTAGAAACATATTCCAACTTAACTTGTTGATCACTAACTTATTCTCTCATAAAAATGATACTTAATAGGAATATGTTTAGTCCTAGAGTGAATAGCTGGATTTTTAGAAATATTAATGGCACTCGTGTTGTCACAAAAGATAGAAATAGGATGCTCATACTCTACCTTAATGTCCTTCAACACTTGCTTCATCCATAGGACTTTGCATGCAACAAGACACTGCTGCAATATACTCCGCTTCAAATGTAGATAATGAAATAGAAGCTTGTTTTTTGCTCAACCAAGAAACAAGACAGCCACCTAGAAAGAATGCACCTCCACTTGTGCTCTTTCTATCATCAACACATCCTCCCCAATCTACATCAGTATAAGCTACGAGTGTAAAATCATTGCCTTTAGGATACCATAAACCATAATCCATAGTACCCTTAAGATACTTGAAGATCCTCTTAACTGCATGAACATGTGTATCCTTTGGAGTAGCCTAAAATCTAGCAACATAACCAACTATTTGCATAATGTCAAGTCTAGTAGCTGTAACATACAATAAACTTCCTATCATAGACCTATACAAGATTTGGTTAGCATCTAGAGACTCGTCATTTTTACTTAATTTGCAACCTGTCACCATGGAAGTACTCATAGGGTTGCATTCCTCCATCCTAAACCTTTTCAACATCTCTCTAATATACTTTGTTTGAGAAATGAAAATGTCTCTACTAGATTGATGAATTTGCAAACCAAGAAAGAATGGCAACTTACCAAGCATGGACATTTCAAACTCCTTATACATATTAGTAGCAAAAACTTGGCACATCTTCTCACAATTGCTACCAAAAATCAGATCATCAACATAAACTACAACAATCAGCATATGATTACCTTCTTCTTTCACATATAGATTGTTGTCCGCTATCCCTCTTCTGAAGCCCTGCTGCTGCAAATAACTATCCAATCTAGCATACCAAGCACATGGGGCTTGTTTAAGACCATAGAGAGCCTTCTTCAACTTGCATACATAGTTCTGATTTTTTGATAGAATAAACCCATCTAGCTGTTCTATGTAAACTTCTTCATTCAGATTACCATTTAGAAAAGCAAATTTGACATCCATTTGAAAAAATTTAAAATCTTTGAAAGAAGCAAAGGCTAAAAACACTCTAATAGCTTCTAAATGTCCAACAGGAGCAAAAGTTTTTTCAAAGTCTATATCTTCAACCTATGGATTACCTTTGCATACAAGCCTTGCTTTGTTCCTCACCACTTGACTATCTTCATTCAACTTGTTTCTAAACACCCACTTTGTGCCAATCACGTTCTTATCTTTGGACCTTGGGACAAGTTCCCAGTTTCACTTTTTTGAATCTGATCAAGCTCTTCTTCCATGGCTGCCACCCAATGTTTATCTTCAGTTGCTTCCTCAAAAGTCTTAGGCTCAATCTTGGACAGCAAAGAAACATCTTCATCTTCAGTGTAGTTTATTGTTCTTCTAATGGCTCTTGGTTTGTCTTCTTGTAAAATCTGATCAATAGGATGATTTCTTTGAACAAACTTTGAAGAAGTCTTCAAAAAAATCTTAGATGTGTTATCATTTTGATCATTTGTAGGTATATTTTCTGTTGTTACATCTGTCCCATGTTGAACACTTGAAGGTGTATTTCCAGAAGTTATATCTGCTGTCCCATGTACATTTGAAGGTAATTGTTGAATACCACTTTCTTCTTCATCTTCTTGACAACTACCATCATCATCTTGCATCTTGTTATAAATGTTAGTGTCTTCATAAACCTTCACATTAGCACTTTCAACAAGCTTCTGTAATCTTTTGTTAAAGCATCTATAAACTTTACTTTTAGAAGAGTATCCTAAGAAAATCCCTTCATCAGTCCTAGGATCAAATTTCCCTTGATTGTCTTCATCTCTTCTAATGTAACATGGACTTCCAAAAATTCTGAAATATTTAACTGCAGCAGGCTTACCTTTCCATAGTTCATATGGAGTCTTGTTATGCTTTGCTCTAATTAGCCCCCAATTCTGAATATAAACAATAGTATGGACAGCCTCTCTCCAAAAAGAATCATTCACCTTTGACTCATTCAACATGCTACGAGCCATTTCTTGGACTGATTTGTTTTTCCTTTCAACAACACCATTTTGTTGTGGTGTCCTTGTAGCTGAGTATTGTCTTTTTTGTTGATGTTTTAGCTGCGGGAGATATCCTTCTCTCAAAATCGAAATAATAAATGATATATAAATATTATTTTAAGGCCGACCCAAGATGAAAAGTCGCCTTGGTTCTTGAATGAGGCTAACCCTTGTGAAGAGTCGCCTTGCTTGTGAAGAGTCGCCTTGCTTGTGAAGAGGCACCTTACTTTGTACATATGGAAGGAGATGCTCATTCATTTGATCATCGATTTTATTCTCAAGAGACATTCACACTTACCAAGGAGTTCGTGCATCTACAGCAGATCATATTATTGAATAAAGCAGATTGACATTAAGGAGAGATCATATAATTGTGTATTTGCATCTAAGTGAGGTGTCATTCTTTATTGCATCATATCGGCCTTGTGTGTGGCCAAGATTGTAAGCAGATTTCTGCTCCTTTAAATTCAATATATAAGAGAGATATTTTGGCTGGGTTTTTCTCCCTTGAGAAGGAGGGTTTTCCCAAGATAAATTCTGTATTATTTGTTCACTATGTTGAATTTTCTGTTAATTTGCATTTCTGATTAAAACAACAACATTTTTATTCCATGTTTCTCATAGAAATTTACAAACTCATTTGATATAAACTCTCCTCCATTTTCTGAACGAAGGCATTTAATTTTCAGACCCTTCTCATTCTCCACTAAAGCTTTGAAAGCCTTAAACTTCTCAAGTGCTTTTGATTTTTCCTTCAAAAAAGCAACCCAAGTCATTCTTGAAAAATTATCAATTAATAACATAAAAGACTTCTCACCTTGCAAACTCTTGGTTCTAGTTGGCCCACATAAATTAGTGTGAATCAACTCAAGAGGCTTTGAGCTTGAATACTCTTTTGACTTGAAACTCTTCCTTGTTTGCTTTCCCAATCGGCATTCTCTACAAACATTGTCTGAAGGTTTTGTGAGCTTTGGCATGTCTCTAACTGCTTCCTTTTTGCTGATCTGAACGAGACTATCAAAGTTCATTTGTCCCATCCTCCTATGCCATAACCAACCTTCATCTTCCTGACTTATACAACACTTTTCACTTTTGATATCATCAAGAATGTAAAGATTGTTAGCAGCCCTACTTGCATCAGCAACATGTTTACCATCCTTGCTAATTTCACAACAATCTGAAATGAAAACTAAAGTGTGCCCTTGGTCACACATTTGACTCACACTTAATAGATTATATTTCAGACCACCTACATATAAAACATTTTTAACCTTGGTCTTCCCATCATCTAAAACAAGAGTGCCTTAACCTGAGATTTTTACAGATGCATTATCACCAAATCTTACCATACCACCATTAGTCTTTTTGAGGGTGAGAAACTTGCTCTTGTCTCCTATCATATGTTGTAATGACCCGTGCTCCAGATCATTAGATTTACGATTAATTCCTTATTGGATTGACACAAATTATCATCCAATATTATTAAGATGAATTGAGTTTCCAAATTATAAATGAAACAAGTTTCGAATAATGAAGTTAGGTTCAAATATTAATTAGAAATTAGAAAATAGATATAAGAGTTGTTTCTGATTTATACTTCAAAGTCATGCTTTCCTTGGATATATATATCTGCCTATTGATGATAAATTAATAGGCCTTGAATCTGATTGCTTTGTCTGATTAATATCCTTATATATATGCAATTTGTTTTTGGAGCCTTCTCTAAATTATGTCTTTGAAAAGCATGCTTCCATGATTATATATTTTCTGCTCATAAGAGCTATCCAATTCTGGATAATAATTATAAAGGTGAAGTCTGAAAATCTATTCCATAATCCGATGATGCCCTTTATCTATTCACTTCTTACCATTTTTATATCTTATTGTCTGAGTTGGAGGGTCACATCTCTTTGAAGAGGAATGTCTGCTTAGAGGGACATGTCTTCTGATCAGCATTATTATTGTTTGTTAATCTATTAATCGCATGATCATTCTTATCGCTGCCTTGTTAATGCTCATGAATCATTTATGATTATTTTTTTTATTATTTCCTTATTCTTAATGAGTCAGTTACTATATCCTAAACGACTTTCCTTAGCACTCTTTGCATGATCGAAGGAATCTTTGAATCACCGATATTGTCCTTACGTTAACTATATCTGCTAGTTGTGATTCCTTCCCTTGGCGCACCTTCTATTCTATCATTGAAGGCTTCTTCTAAAATCTTAATTGGTGACTAGATTAATGTTTATACAATGTCACCCCAAGTTTTCGAGATGGGAACAGCAAGGGACGGCGGGACGAGTCCCCAAGTTTCCAATTTTTGAGGCCAAATTTGGGGACGGCGGGGGGATGGCTATATAAAATATAGGGAAAATTTAAAATATATAGGGAAATTTTTAATATTCATATGAAAACATGGATAAAGCATGCATAATATACATTATAGAACCTTAACATATAACATTTGTGTTCAACATTCTTTGTCAATACTCAATACACATTGAAAATTCAGAATTAACATACATGAATCATGATACAACCTTCAAGTTATAATTTATAAACTTATATCAAATTAATAAGGTTATTTCTAGCTCACAAATTAGGCGAACATTTGTGATTACAGTGAAGATTGTTTCACCTGGGTTATTGATTACTTTGCATAGAACAATAATGAATAGCTAAGGCGTCTGAAAGCAGAATTATTGTAGTTTGGTGGGAGTGTGTACCACTAGAAGTAAATTCAATGCTGGTGTATTGTCTGATATGGATTCAAGTAGTTAAATGTTGGGACAACTGCTGCCCTCAACGAGTTTTGGGCATCAAATTACCTTAATATTCAGCCTATTTCCAATTGTGAAGAACTATTTAAAAAAGTCAAAATCCTAAGTCTTTGTCTCTAAAACCTGTTAATGAACAGCAAGCAAATAAATTAAAGTTTACACACTTCTGGAATAAATTTTTGTTATATTTATATATCTCTAATAGAGCAGCAAATATTTATCTTGTGAGTTCCAAATATTGTGAAAGATATATGAAAATAATTAAAACCAACAACTCAAAAACCAGAAACCTGAAAACTATTATATACTTTTTTTTAATTTTAAAACATGCTTTGACGTGTCCCTGAGATAGTCGGGGGACAGCTCAGGCGTCCCTTGGCCGTCCCCGGGACAATTGACCGTCTCCCTTTCCCCATTGACCGTTTCCCCGTTTTGGGGGCATTTCCTAGCTTTTGAAAAAAAAAAGGGGATACCAAGGGATCGTCCCCTAGCCATCCCCCTGTACCTGGGACATCCCGAGGATAGGGACGGGCCATTTTAGGGGGGGACGCGTCCCCGGGTTTCCCTTTGTTTATATAATGCAATGGCAAGACACGAAAACAGCTTCCACAAGAGGTATCGAACTCTTCAGAGACCCATGGCATAGCATAGTTGATCTGGCACATTATATCTAGAGCATTGATCGCTGCTTAAACAAGATCGTTGTGTATCATTTATCAAACTCCATTGCATGTGTTAGTCAATGCCTTTCATCATTAATCGCTTCCATATGAAAATGCATTCAAATACCTTCAAAGCGGTGGGAGTAATAGTCGATCATTAGACCGATGCCTTATAATATTCACTGCCAATTATTATTTATCGCTACAATATGATAGTCCTGGGCAGCAGTGCTTCCGATATCATGTGATTGTCTTCTTTTGTATGACGTTTGTGGCATTAAACGTGTCTTCCAAGGCCTTCAATCAACTTCTGTTGATTTAGTATGCCCAATTCTCCATGATAAAGCGGCTTAACACATTAGAATACTTGACTCGTCAATCAAGAGCCAACTCACAGGAACCTTTGTTTGCGATGGAGATCTTGTGGCGGCAAAAGAAGATTAAGAGCTTGCTAAATCCAAACCCACGATCTATTCTAGGATATTGTTAGCAGCAATTTATAAATGAAAGGCTCTATAAAACTGTCTTCGAATCCATAAAGTAACACTTTGGTATGAGCTCTTAAGGTGAGTAGCGGCGATAATAACCATGGTCACTATATCAATCCATATGCTTTATATGTTAATCTCCTTCAAACATCAATAATGATTATTGATCAGATATAATTGATCAATAATGAGTGATTAATAACGCTCCATTAAATTGGGAAATTATAAGTCCTCCCGCCCAAAATATGTGTGTCCTCAAGCAATAGGATTCTGAGTCAACCTTAGAAGTGAACCATCACATTGCTGCTGCACTACTCCAAGCTTAATAATCTTCTTCTTGTACTTCATCCCTTTCTTAGTGTAAGATAACTTTCATTTCTTTTAAACTTAGCATCTTCTCTCTATTTTCCCCAATCTTCAATCTCATGGAGACACTTGTAAATGCTAACTTAAAATGCATGAGTTAAAGGCTGCAATGCAATCATTCATAAATTAGGATCTTGAACATATCCAACAAATGTACCAATTCATTACTTTCTCTCAGTACCACTCTATTGAACAAGTGGATTCATCTCTTCAAGTTTTGTGATACTTCATCTTTTGAATTATCTTCTCTATAAAGTTTAAAAGTTTTTTGCAATGATTAGCTCCACTAAATTCATGCTTCTCTTCAAATTTCTGCATGAGGTGCAGTTTGCACAATCATAGATTTATCCTTCTTATTGTCTTGTTCATGTTTCCTTCTCCATACTTTTGCAGACTTTCTCTCTTTTTGTTTATCCATGGTGTTCGTCTTCATGCCCTGTCTAGGTGGTTTCACAAAACCACATCTACAAAATTGTGCAATATGTCCATAGTTGTTGCATTTGTTGCATACAACACTATAGTTCACTAAAGGAACATATGATTTATAGTTCCTACCTGCCCACCCATAAGAACTTCTATTTATGTCCCATCTATTGGTATAACTCACTTGTATTCTACACTCTCTTGCCTTATGTCCAAAATGATTACATGAGTAGCAATAGCCATTAAAGGTATTCTTGAACTTGTATGTATGCACTTGCCTCAAAGGAAATGACTTTTTGAAATTGTCCTTGTCAACTTTAAGAGGATGTTTTGTCATCTTGCTACCTTCATTTTTAGTAGGGCTTTTGAAAGTCTCTTTGAGGCTTTTAGACTTCTTAGGAGTCTCTTTGGAGTCACCCTTGAATGTTGGAATTTCTTTATAGCCAAGTCATGTTTGATTGGATAATGACCTTTGTCCATTAATGATGTCATCTAGGATTTCGGTGCTTTTCTCAAACTTGAGATTTGTGTTCAACTTGATGGTTGTCTTCTCCAATTCTTCCCTCACCGAAACAATTTCACACTCTAGCTTTTCACAATTTTCTTCTTTTGCTTTCAATTGGATTTTTAACTCCTCTTGAATTCTTTTCTCTTCTTTAATTTGAATTTTCAAATTGAGGATTGTTAGCTCCGCTTCCTTTATTTGACCCTTCAAATCATTGATCACCTTTTCAAATTCTTCTCATAATTTGGCCTTCGATCTACACTCCTCTTGAAATTTGATGTTTAGATCAACATTCATTTTCTCCAAGGTTTTGTATTAGCTCTTCATTAAATTCATTGGAATCTTGAAGTTGTAGATCAAGTTTTTGGTTCTTTTTTCTAATTTTTTCAATCTCATCTATAGCACGATAGAGCTTTTCTTCAAAACATTTATCACCGTCTTCACTCACTAGATGGGCTTCTCTTTCAAATAATTCATCTTTTGTTTCCTCTCCTTCGGTTTTATCATCTATGATCAAATTGTCAAGTAATGCCTTTTTTGATGTGTTTGTAACTAGAAACGATACTCTCATCCTCGACAACAATTGATTGATTGGAGGAGACCGCATCTTCCTCAAAAGGTGAGGGAGAACTATGATTAAAATCTTTATCCTTAAGTGGTTGTTCATAATCTAATTTATGATCAATAGATTGAATCTCTTCAATGTCTTCTTTAATGCATGATTCTTGAAATGAGAAAAGAGTAGCATTAGAATCACAAAGATCAATATCTTCCACAGACTCACTCCAAAAGTCAACCCAAAAACCTCTTGTATCATTGAAATAAAATAGGTTATCATCTATAGTAGATGTAAGACCATTATCATTTTTAGTTTGCTCCTCATGTATTGGCTCCTTATTAGTGGTTGCCTCATCGCCCTCGTAAAATCATGTACTTATTTCATTTGTGATAGAAGAAATGCATGAAGATTTATCTTCCTCCTCATGAACAATTTCCACAACTTGTATTTCCTTGCATTTATCTTCTATCTGTACCACTAAAGGAACTTCCTCCCATTCATCTTTTGAATTGATCCTCTCTTGCTCTTCTTTTCCAAGTGAGGTCTTAATTTTTCCTCACATTGTGTGAACACATCGAGGAACAATGTATATGCAGCTGAAGAGGGAACCCGTTCTTGTTTCCAAACATTCCATAGTATAGATATGGTGGGTCTGGAGAAGGCATCACTCTCATTGATGGTTAGAATCATGATATCTTTCATGGCTACAAAAATATCTTTATTATGCGTGTTCTTGATTGTGGTGAAGAAATAGTGGAACATGCCATGGACTTGGTCCTGCAACCCCAAATCCACAAGGATACTTGTCCTGATTTCCACAAATGTTTTTAATATGGTCACCCTTCTTGAATAATGTGTACTATTGGTGTCATCTAGATCTTCGAAACTTTCTATAATCAAGTGTACAACCTCTTTCATTGTATCGTCGTCATAAGGGACTAGAGGTACCAAAATTCTCATTACCTTACTTAAACATGAGGTAACAAACAACTTGATCTCCTCATCATGATGCCTCAACCATTTGTGTTCTTTTAAAGCGGTTATTGTAGGTGTTAGAGCAAGATCTACCACTTCGAATGATTGCTCAATATGAATTAAACATTCGTCCACCAACTTAAATGTGTTCAAGACATCATCCCTTGATTGGAATTCCGTAGTAAGTTTGTTGCCTGCTTCATAGAGTGTCCTTGCCAATGGTTTGATATCTTTTGTTGCCATGCTTAATCAACTTTTTTGACATTTACCCAAAGGCTGGCAGGTTCGCTTGCTAATTGTGATTCCTTCCCTTGGCGCACCTTCTATTCTATCATTGATGGCTTCTTCTAAAATCTTGATTGGCGACTAGATTAATGTTTATATGATGCAATGGCAAGACACGGAAACAACTTCCACAAGAGGTATCGAACTCTTCTGAGACCCGTATCATAGCATAGTTGATCTAGCGCATTATATCTAGAGCATTGATTGTTGCTTAAACAAGATTGTTGTGTATGATTTATCAAACTCCATTGCATATATTAGTCGATGCTTTTCATCATTAATTGCTACCATATGAAAATGCATTCAAATACCTTCAAAGCGATGGGAGTAATAGTTGATCATTAGACCAATGCCTTGTAATATTCACTGCCAATTATTATTTATCGCTACAATATGATAGTCCTTGGCGGCAGTGCTTCCAATATCATGTGATTGTCCTCTTTTGTGTATGTATGTGGCGTTAAACGTGTTTTCCAAGGCCTTCGATCAACTTCTGTTGATTTAGTATGCCCAATTCTCCATGATAAAGTGGCTTAACACATTAGAATACTTGACTTATCACTTAGGAGCCAACTCACGGGAACCTTTGTTTGCAATGGAGAACTTGTGGCGACAAAATAAGATTAAGAGCTTGCTAAATCCAAACCCACGCTCTAGTCTAGGATATTGGTGGTGACAGTTTATAAATGAAAGGCCCAATAATAATGTCTTCGAATCCATAAAGTAACGCTTTCGTATGAGCTCTTAAAGTGAGCAGCGGCAATAATAACCATGGTCACTATATTAATCCATATGCTTTATATGCTAATCTTCTTCAAACATCGATAATGATTATTGATTAGATATAATCGATCAATAATGAGTGATTATAATGCTAAATTGGGAAAAGAAGAATTCCACGCTGAAAATGAAGAACATGAAGATCATATTTATGAAGAAGGAAAAGTGGATCTTGAAGAGGAACTAATAAGTGCTCTAAGTGAAATCAAAAGACTTAGAAAGAAAAATCAGAACTTGAAGGTGCTTGTAATGTCCCCTTCTATCGTTGATCAGCATTGGCTTTCTTCGCCTATTCCGGAACCCGTAGACTGGAATGAGGTGGAAATTAGGGCTTCATGGGCTTGGCTTTTGTAGCATTTCATTTTATTTACTATTTTTAGTAAATGATAGTTGTGGCAGTATGCAGTTGGTTGTCTTCAGTCATCACTTCAGTTGAGCATGTTATTGGTTGTTTCAATATCTTCCTCTCAAGCCTTAATTGTTGAAATTTACTAAGTATTGGCATAAGTGTTATATTTTTCAATTGACCACCCCTTGACCTAAGGATACAACTTGCAAGTTGTTTTAAAAAGGGGACTTGAAGGGTACACCTTGTCATAAGGTGATATTAATATTTTATATTTTTGAATTTATTGCTTGGAGGAAAGTGGACGCCACTTTATGAGGAATATTATTTTATGAAATTTGAAAATAAGGAGAATTCAAATAGTTGTCTTTTGGCGTACCATTGAGGAAGTTGAAGAGTTTCTCAATTCTTATAAAATGAAGACATGACTCCAGCATTTGGTATCCATCAATTACCTTACTGTTATGCTGTCAAAATGACTATGGACATTTTGCTATTGCTTCGAGGATGCTACCTCCTAGCCCCTTCCCAATTTCGTGTTTGAAATATAACACCTAGTTGGAATATTGCTGCTTCTCATAACAGACTAGCAGATTGAGCAATAAAGGTTGATAATTTTGGTGAATTCTACAGTTTTGAAGTTCCTGGTTTTTACACAGCTGAAGCTGAGTTTTGTTCATAACTTCTAAAGCGAATTTTATTCTGTTCTGGGTACTTTGGCCTTGCATTAGTCAACTGAAGGCGCCACCTTTCACAAAATTTGGGAATTTATTTCCAAGTATTAAATTTTATATTGCAAAATCGATTTTCTTCATGGGCCGTACCATTTGATGATGCCTTGGGATTCGTGCCAAATAAACTAGAGTCTTTGGAGGCTGTTTCTGGAGTCTAACTTGGGCGCCAGACTTCTAAGGTGCATTTGCAACTCGTTTCACGCCATTCGGAGAAGATTTGAGTGAGTTATGATAATTCCATTGATTCTCACAGTTGCAGATTGAAATTTCCAGTTTACTGTTTTACATCAGTTTGTTGAAGTTCTGATTTCTGATTTACTATCAGCTGTTAGAGGGTTAAAATATCATTGAAAATCATCTCTTAATCTTGTGTATGAAGAATTCTATATTTCCTATGTAATTTGCAGTTTATTCCACATTGTACAAACTGTAAACAGTAGTACTGTTCCAGTTTAATTGGCTGCAATTTCTTTCTGTTTCTTCTCACATAAGTCCCCTGGATGGTTTACCGCCAGTGAGGTTAATTTGATTGTAATATCTCATACCCACTCATAGTGGTGAATTCCCACAACATTGTGGATGCCCGCCGCAGCGGATGAATTGCTTATTTTGTAATCTTTTCCCCCCACTGTTTGGTGGTAGCGTGGAATTGTTTTCTCATGGCTGGTTATCCGCCTAATAGTTCATAATTTCAATTTCTTAGACTCCGTCATATGTTAGCACCTCGCCCTCAGTGGGATCTTGAGTGCACATTCTTGACGCTGAGTAGTTCTTCTATTCCAATTCAGTTTCTTCAGTTCAAGCTTCAGCATCTTCCATTCAAGTTCAGATTTTAATTTGAGGCTAACGCTAATCATATCATCTATTGCTGGTTATTTTGTGTTATTCCTTCGAAAAAATTGGTTAGCATATTTCAGTGGTATCAGAGCCGAAGACCCTGCCATCCTGTGGCTGATTGCAGTAGTTAACTGATGAGTGAAAGAGACACTAGGCCATACACTAGAAGTCAGGCCAGAAATCAGCATCAGTTTCCACCCGTTCCAGAGGCAGATACCTTCTCAGAAGTACTAAGAGACCTTGGTAAAACAGTGGAAGGTTCAGATAATTCAGTGGAAGTGGTTGATCACACAACTATCATAATGTCAGATTCAGTAAGAAGAGATAATGAAGAGAGGGATAGAGTGGAGAAAAAGTTTGACGGAATGATAGATATGATGTCCCATTTGTTATCCAAGTTGGATCAGCAAGCAGCTCAGAGTATTATTCAGCCCCAAAATAACTCAGCTGGAGAAAATAGTGGAGTGAATGGAAATAATAATAGTGGCAGTCCTGAGGTGAATACTAGAGATAGAATTGTAGGTCAGCATACTACAATTCATAGTGGGTCATCCTCTAGACCCCTCTTTCCTGTTTTCACACCAAGGGAAGAGCAACAACCAGTTGAGGCTACTCCAAACTTTGCTGATGATGCTCGTCAAGCCTATATGGAGTATGTGTCCTTACCTCTTGACTTGAGAGGAGCATGGACCTTTGATCAATTCATGAATCAAAGGAGTCGGAGAAATGGTGGTAGGAATGATCAACGTCCTCCTACAGGCCCTAGAAATGATTTTTACCAAGCTTTGGGAAAGATCACTATGGAACATTTTGATGGTGGTAACAAGTGTACAGCCAGGTCATGGGTGCAAAAGTTAGATAACTACCTCTCCCTTAGACCTATGCCGGAAGAAGGTGCTATCAAATTTGCTACCTTGCACTTAGATGGCATAGCTCATGAATGGTGGACTCACGGTTTGGTCACTCTTGGCCACAACCTTATTCGCACTTATGGAGAGTTTACAAATAAGCCGATTGAGAGATTTGACACCAAAGATCCGGAATTGAAGTTTAGAGAATTGGCACAGTTAAAACAGCAAGGATCTTTAGAGAGTTATGTGGCTGATTTTCAGAGGTTGTCAGTAATGGTGCCCAACATTACTGAAAGAAGACTTGTAGTCCTTTTTGCTGAAGGTTTAATGGAGCCATTGAAGGGTTGGGTCAAAGCATTTGATCCTCCAACATTGGATGAAGCTATCAAGAAAGCTAGGAGCATGGAATTGGCAGCCCCAAGACCTAAGTTTCACTCAAAAACATTCAGCCATAAGAAGGATAAAAGGCCATCTTCAAATCTGCCCAAGAAGTTTCCACCAAGGCTGTCCGAAGAGCTCAAAGAACAGCTTAGAAAGGATGGAGTTTGCTTCACTTGTCGTGAGCCTTGGGTGAAAGGCCACCGTTGCTATGGAAGAGGCAAAGTAGTTCAAATGGAGGGCTATTCTGATTATGGATCAGAATCTGATTCGTCTGATCAGCAATACGAATCAGCAAGTAGTGAAGGTGAAGAAGTTCAAGAAGACAAGTCCGAAGAGGTTGGAGATAGTAGTGCTTTTGCACAACTATCCAGTTTTCAAAAGAATGAATCTTTTAGGTTCATGGAGTTGTAAATTCACAAAGGATAGTTGCCCTAATTGATACTGGAGCAACTCACAATTTTATTGATGAAGGGCTAGTTGCTAGAAAAGGTTTAAAGACTGAAAATTTTGATGGTTTCAAAGTAATGGTTGCGGGTGGTTTCACTATGTCTTGCACAAGGAGAATCCCTAATCTATCTTTGCAATTAGGGAATCATGAAATTAAGGATGATTTTTATGTGGTGGGTATAGGAGACACCGATGTTGTGTTGGGCATACAATGGCTGCGATCTCTTGGTGAGATCACATTGAATTTGCAAACCATGGAGCTGAAATTTCAGTCTAATGGAAAGAAGGTTGTTTTAAGAGGGATGTCAAATGTAGGCCCTCGAATTGTGTCTTTGAAAAGGATGGAAAGGCTGATCCGCCATGATCAAGTTGAATGGGCTGCTGAATGTATGGTTTTACCAGCTGATCCGGTTGAGGAAAAAGGCAATATCATCCTGATATTCAAGCCTTACTTTCAAAGAAAAGTAAAGTCTTTGGAAGCTTACCTCCTGGAAGACCTCCTGAAAGAGGTTCTGAACATGTGAGTGAATTAGAAGAAGGAGCAAAACCAGTCATTACTACACCTTACCGCTATCCAAAGAGGCAGAAAGATGAAATTGAAAAAGCCATCAAGGAGCTGTTGGAAAGTGGTTTTATTAGACCAAGCAAGAGTCCATTTGCTTCAGCAGTACTGCTGGTCAAAAAGAAAGATGGTACAATGCGTATGTGTGTTGACTATCGCGCATTAAATCAGAAAACCATCAAGAATAGATATCCTATCCCTAGGATTGATGAGCTTATTGATGAGCTCCATGGAGCAATGTTCTTCTCAAAGATTGATCTTCGTTCGGGCTATCACCAAATCAGAATGAGGGAGGAGGATATAGAAAAGACAGCATTTAGATGCCACTTTGGGCATTTTGAATTTCTTGTCATGCCTTTGGTTTGACAAATGCTCCAGCCACATTCCAATCTTGTATGAACAAGATTTTTAGACAGCAGTTGAGGAAGTTTGTGCTCATCTTCTTCGACGATATTCTCATATTCAGTAAGTCATGGGAAGAGCACCTTAAGTATTTGGAAGAAGTGCTTACCATTTTGGAGGCGGAATGTCTATTCGCCAAAGAGTCAAAGTGTGAGTTTGGGATGGAAGAACTTTTATACCTTGGCCACATTATCAGCTCAAAGGGTGTGAAAGTGGATCCAGAAAAGATAAGGGCCATTCTTGATTGGCCAACTCCTAAGACTATTTCTCATTTGAGAGGTTTTTTAGGGTTATGGGGATTCTATAGAAGATTTGTAAAAGGTTATTCTCATCAAGCTGCACCTTTGACAGATCTTACAAAGAAAGGAGCTTTTCTTTGGACTAAGCAAGCACAAGAGGTTTTTGATAAGTTTAAACAAATCATGAGTTCGTGTCCAGTATTGGCACTTCCAGATTTTTCAAAACCTTTTGAATTACAATGTGATGCTTCAGGAGAAGGTGTTGGAGCTGTCCTAATGCAAGACAAACACCCTATTGTCTTCGAGAGCCGAAAGTTGAGAGGGGCAGAAAAAACTTACTCTATTTATGACAAAGAGATGCTTGCCATCATGCATGCTTTGTCTAAATTCCGTCAATACTTGGTGGGAAGTAAATTTGTTGTTAAGACTGATCACAACAGTCTTAAACATTTCATGCGCCAAAAGGAATTGAATGAAAGGCAGCAAAAATGGGTAAGTAAACTCCAAGCATATGACTTTGACATTGAATATGTCAAAGGAAAAAATAATATAGTTGCTGATGCACTTTCTAGAAGGCCTCATTTGCAGTCAATTTGTGAGTTATCAGCAGATTGGAAAGAATTAATTGCTGCTGATTATGTTAAAAATCAGTTTGCAACCAGCTTGTTAGAAGGTCAATTGGTTGATGAAAGGTATAAGTTGGTTGATGGATTAATTTATTATAAAGATAGAATCTTTTTAGTACAAGAATCTAAGCTTAAGAAAAAGATTCTACAATCTTTTCATGATGTTCCCCTTGCTGGTCATCAAGGGATTTTCAAGACTTACAAGCAGATTCGTGAACGATTCACTTGGAAAGGTTTGAAAGATGAAGTCTTGAATTACATTAGAGAGTGTCCTATTTGTCAAAGGAATAAAAATGAACACTCTTTTCCTGCTGGTCTACTTCAGCCCTTGCCTATTCCAAATCAGAAATGGGAAAGTATTGCCATGGACTTTATCACGGGGTTGCCCAAGGTGCAAGGACGTGATTGTATATTTGTTGTGGTTGATAGACTAACGAAATTTGCTCATTTCTTTGCTGTTACCACTTCATTTACAGCAGCTCAAGTGGCTGAGTTGTTTTTCAGAGAGGTGTTCCGTTTGCATGGGTTACCTAAAACCATTGTCAGTGATAGGGACAGCAAGTTCCTAAGTGTATTTTGGCAGGAGATCTTCAGATTGAGTGGGACAGTGCTTACTCCAAGCACAAGTTATCATCCACAAACAGATGGGCAATCAGAAATTGTTAACAAGTGGTTAGAGGGCTACCTAAGGAACTATGTTTCAGGACAGCAGCGAGCTTGGATTAAATGGCTTCATTTAGGAGAGTATTGTTACAACTCTTCTTATCACATGTCAATTAAGATGTCTCCTTTTAAGGCACTTTATGGTTATGAGGCTACTAACTTTGTTGATTTAGTGTTTGGTGATAGTAGAGCCCCACAAGCACTGGATATGTTACAACAAAGCCAAGACATCTTGAAAACTCTTAAGGAAAATCTGCAACAAGCTCAAAATCAGCAGAAGTTATACGCTGATCAGCAGCGTGTGGAAAGGTCTTTTGAAGTTGGGGACATGGTCTATTTGAGGCTTCAGCCATATAGACAATCTTCTCTCAAGAAGAGTGGTGCAGAAAAGTTGAAGCCACGCTTTTATGGTCCTTTCAAAATCACCAAAAGGATTGGTGAAGTTGCTTATGAGTTGGAACTTCCAGCTGGAAGCAAAATACATAATGTTTTTCATGTGTCTCGCCTCAAGAAGGCAATTGGACACAATGTGGTGGCTACATCAGAATTACCTCCATTGGATGAGGAAGGTCATTTAGTGTTGATTCCAGAAGAGATCCTTGACACTAGAGAACGTTCTTTGAGAAGAAGGACAATCAAAGAATATTTGGTTAGATGGAGGAATTTGCCTATTGAAGATGCTACGTGGGAAGGTGAATAGATTTTGTTGCATCCATCTTTGCAGTTGCTTGGGGACAAGCAATTTCGAGGAGGGCGGACTGTAATGTCCCCTTCTCATCAGTGATCAGCATTGGCATTTCTCAGTCTATTCCGGAACCCGTAGACTGGAATGAGGTGGAAATTAGGGTTTCATGGGCTTGGCTTTTGTAGCATTTCATTTTATTTACTATTTTTAGTAAATGATAGTTGTGCCAGTATGCAGTTGGTTGTCTTCAGTCATCACTTCAGTTGAGCATGTTATTGGTTGTTTCAATATCTTCCTCTCAAGCCTTAATTGTTGAAATTTACTAAGTATTGGCATAAGTGTTATATTTTTCAATTGACCCCCTTGGCCTAAGGATACAACTTGCAAGTTGTTTTAAAAAGGGGATTTGAAGGGTACGCCTTGTCATAAGGTGATATTAATATTTTATATTTTTGAATTTATTGCTTGGAGGGAAGTGGACGCCACTTTATGAGGAATATTATTTTATGAAATTTGAAAATAAGGAGAATTCAAATAGTTGTCTTTTGGCGTACCATTGAGGAAGTTGTAGAGTTTCTCAATTCTTATAAAATGAAGACATGACTCCAGCATTGGTTATCCATCAATTACCTTATTGTTATGCTATCAAAATGACTATGGACATTTTGCTATTGCTTCGAGGATGCTACCTCCTAGCCCCTTCCCAATTTCGTGTTTGAAATACAACACCTAGTTGGAACATTGCTGCTTCTCACAACAGACTAGCAGATTGAGCAATATAGGTTGATAATTTTGGTGAATTCTACAGTTTTGAAGTTCCTGGTTTTTACACAGCTGAAGCTAAGTTTTGTTCATAACTTCTAAAGCGAATTTTATTCTGTTCTGGGTACTTTGGCCTTGCATTAGTCAACTGAAGGCGCCACCTTTCACAAAATTTGGGAATTTATTTCCAAGTATTAAATTTTATATTGCAAAATCGATTTTCTTCATGGGCCGTACCATTTGATGATGCCTTGGGATTCGTGCCAAATAAACTAGAGTCTTTGGAGGCTGTTTCTGGAGTCTAACTTGGGCGCCAGACTTCTAAGGTGCATTTGCAACTCGTTTCACGCCATTCGGAGAAGATTTGAGTGAGTTATGATAATTCCATTGATTCTCACAGTTGCAGATTGAAATTTCCAGTTTACTGTTTTACATCAGTTTGTTGAAGTTCTGATTTCTGATTTACTATCAGCTGTTAGAGGGTTAAAATATCATTGAAAATCATCTCTTAATCTTGTGTATGAAGAATTCTATATTTCCTATGTAATTTGCAGTTTATTCCACATTGTACAAACTGTAAACAGTAGTACTGTTCCAGTTTAATTGGCTGCAATTTCTTCTGTTTCTTCTCACATAAGTCCCCTGGATGGTTTACCGCCAGTGAGGTTAATTTGATTGTAATATCTCATACCCACTCATAGTGGTGAATCCCCACAGCATTGTGGATGCCCGCCGCAGCGGATGAATTGCTTATTTTGTAATCTTTTCCCCCCACTGTTTGGTGGTAGCGTGGAATTGTTTTCTCATGTCTGGTTATCCGCCTAATAGTTCATAATTTCAATTTCTTAGACTCCGTCATATGTTAGCACCTCGCCCTAAGTGGGATCTTGAGTGCACATTCTTGACGTTGAGTAGTTCTTCTATTCAAGTTCAGTTCTTCAGTTCAAGTTCATTATCTTCCATTCAAGTTCAGATTTGTATTTGAGGCTAACGCTAATCCAATCATCTATTGCTGGTTATTTTGTGTTATTCCTTCGAAAAAAATTGGTTAGCATATTTCAACTTGCAACTTCAACTTACTCAATCAATTTTTAGTCACTAGCAAAGTCGTACCTCCTTCAAGCTTTCAACAACTTCCTCCAATCAGCAAGGGGCGTCCTCTTTACTTCAGCAAACACCTCTCAGCAACTCAAGGCGTACCTCCCTTTTTGCTTCAAATTTGATTAACTCCTAAGTGCGCCTCTTCAGCAAATGCAACTCCTCAGCAAAATTCGAATTTCAAAAACTCACTCAAACTCAGCAAAATTTTGAATTCCCTCAAGCTTCAGCAACTCACTGCAATGCTTCACCCTCTGAGCAAGTTCGACTTCCAGCTGTGAAAACAAGTGAAAAAAATCTTCATTTTATAGCCAAAACTCGAATTCTAGAAGAAGTTAATTTTAGCCAGTGCCATTAAACTCCACTACTCCACTTCAAGAATTCGAGAATTTTCCCTCTGGTGTTTCTGACACTTGTCTCCAGCCGTCGGGAATATTATTCTTCTAGAAACTTGACTTTGACTGGCGTTCTGAATTTTGCTTTCGAAAATTTAATTTAATTCATCTTTTTTACTCACCAGCCGGAGCTCTGTCACTTGGTCAATTTTTAACTTCATTTTGCTCACGGAAAAATTCATCTTCGAAGAATTTAATCAAAATTATCTAGGCAACTGACTTCAGATTCATCGTTCGAAGAAAATTCATCTTGAAAGCACATTTTATTCAAATTTGCCTTAGAAAATTTAAAATTTTCCCTTAGGAAAATTCACAATTCGAGTACCGATTAAATTCCTCACTGAAAGAGTGTCGGCGAAGCTTGAAAGACTTGGAAATCCATTCATCATCGCAAATGTTTAGTACCCAGAAGCAAATTTTCTCCAAAATGTCTCGAATTCATGGGTACCCAACGAACGGGTTCATTTAATTTTTCGAATTTTGAACCTTAGAAAATATTATTTTCACCATTTTAAATTGATTCTTCGCCCGTGATCACTCTTTGTCGCTCTGACTTCTTGAAAATTTTGAATCACCTTGCAATATCATTGTCTCTGACTCCATCACTGAGAAAAGTTGCTCGTGCTCCGGAAAATTTATCACTCTGAGATCCAGGCGTATTTTCCAAGGAAAATAAATTTGCCTTAGAAAATATTTTAAAATCATCTTGCACTTTTGAAAACTTGCCTTAGAAAATTTTTATTTCATCTGCCAGTGGAGAGAAATTTCTATCAACTTCATTTGGAAAATTTTATTCATTCCCGGCACGTCTCACTTCATTTGTATTTCACTCCACACTTAGGAAATATTCCAACGCCTTCAAGATATTTTAAAATCACCTTAGGCGCCTAACACACTTTATTTTATTCTCAGCGCCTTGAAATGCCTTTGAAAAATTTTCCAACACCTTATAACTCCCTTACTCTAGGCGCACACTTCACTTAGCATTTTATTTCACACCTTGGAATATTTTCTAACACTCACCACTTCCAACGCCTAGCAAGTTTGTTTTGACTTCACACGCCTTAGAAAATTTTCTAACACCTTATGACTCCCATCAACCTTTGGCGCCTAGCATCTTACTTCCACCATCCTCAAATATTTTCCAACACACACCATGCCTTAGAAAATTTTCACACCTTATAACTCCTTCATCACCCTTGGCGCATATAAGGTTAGGAGAAGAAAAACGCCTATCTTTTACCACTTTTCACCACGCTTTGGCAAATTTTCACCTTAATTACCACCTTCATTCACCTTTCACATCCAAACATGGGCGCATTTCTATGTAGGAGGAGGATGACCTTTCAACTTCCCGTTTTTGTCCTCATGTGAGCTCATTTGGGCGCATTTAGGAGGGTGAGGAGGACGAGTTTGCAAGCTGGGCGCATTTTGCATGTGATGAAGGATAAAAACTTTGACTTTTTGTTGACTCCTTGCAACCTTGGGCGCATATTACCCCTGCTGGTGGATGAACTCTCCAACGTCCTTGGGTGACTCTTCGCCTTCCAAATTTTGTCCTCACATGGCCTAGTTTGGGCGCATTTTGGCCTTGGAGAAGGATAAAAACTTTTGACCACTTTGACCCTCTCCTACCTTAGGCGCATTTTCATGCTTGTGAAGGATGGGCGCATTTTGATGCTTGAGGCGGATTTTCATGCCTTAGAAACTTTTTCAACTTTTCCCTCTTTCTTTTTGGGCGCATTTCCTCATACCTGCAGGATAAAAAATGTTGACTTTTGTTTGACTTTCCTACCTTGGGCGCATTTTGCCCTGTGTGAAGGATGAACTCACATTTTCAAAAATTTTCTACGCCTCTAGCTGAGATGGGCGCATTTTCCTATGCCTGCTGGACGAGACTCCAGACTTAGACGAATTTTTATCATCCTCGCCAGCTTACGTGCCCTGCTATTTATAGTAAGTTCTCTGAATTTGGACTTCTGAAGCTCGGAATGGCCTGAAATTTTAAACATAGCATCTTCATGCCTTTATCAACTTGTCGACACTGCCACTTTTAGTCACCCTGCTATTTATAGCCTGTTTCTGAGGGTGGCTTACTATAAATAGTAAGTTCTTGTTTCTGATAGCTCCCAAGCTCTGATCGACGTGAAATTTGAGGCGCTCCTCACCACGTGACCTTACTGCCGACACTGACGCATGCAATTGATTTACTATTTTTAGCATGTTTCCAATTTGACTTACTATAAATAGTAAGTGCTCCGTTTATTTTGAAATTTCTGATGAGATAGCTTTGACGGCCCGGTCGCTGATGGTTTACGGATTTTGAAGATTTGACTTTTTGATGCCTATTTTTACCCAGGCTCGGAAATTTTGGAAACCCTAATTTGCATTGCATGCGTATCAAAAGATCTCCGTTTGCCTCTGTTTCTGCGGCACTGCGATCGGCTCGTGATTCTGAACTGCTGGGAGGCGGCTGCCGGGACACACCTGCTAAAAATAACAAGTTCCTTATTGAGTGAGAATCCTCGTTTGCATGTCACACCATCGCGAAGCTCTTGGAAAACCCATCAGGAATCACCTGACATGCGAAAGAAACCTCGACATGCAAACCCTAAAAATAGCCTCGGAAGGCTGAATTACGAAAGTGGTCATCTGGTTTTGCATGTTGCCATCGCGTGAAGGTCTCGAGAAAACCGGAAGATATCAGGACATTAAAGAAAATCTCGCATCACGGACAGCCACGGGAATTCGTCTTAGGAGCGGTACTAAAAAATAGTAAGTTATTTGTTTTTGTAATTTGGCATCACGAGCAATGGATATACGAATCTTGTGTGATGATGAATCTCAATATAGGCGGCAAATTACCACAGATAGCAAACTTACTAAAATGATAGAAATCTGGGAATCGATGAAATTAATTTGGAAACACAACCCGGATGCCTAGCTGACAACAACGTTAAGTTCAATTTTCAAATTATGCACTTTACTTGACCTTAGATTGGCCAGGAAAAGATGAAACCCTAATTTTAGACTTGGCCAATATTTAAGTTTAAACAATAGCGGACACAACCCGAGAGAAAAGTAGGACACCGGAGAAAGGAGCGAGGAAACCAAGCCAAAAAAGGAGCCGGAGCGAGCAAAGGCTAGGGGGTCCCCATCTTGAATGGGGCGTGTGTGGAGTCACAGCAGGGAGTCTTCTTCACGTCTCGGAGTCTCCTCAGAGTCTTTTCAGCATCTCCAAGTTTCTCACGTCCCCTATTAAAATAATGATTTTTTTTTTTAAATTCAAAAAACAAAGCTTTATCATAAAATAATTAAATTTAAAGTTTAAAATTTTAATATTATATTATTATTAGTTATTTGTTATTACTTATTATAAATTAAAATATAATATATTATATTATTAAAATTTTATGACTTACTCTAAAGTCAAGTCTAAATAAAAAAAAATTGTTTCAACTCATTTTTCATTTCCGTCATTCTATGTGTGCCCTCCATGTGACTGTGTCTGGCGTGAGACTAAGAATCTGAGCCCTAAGAAGGAAGAACTCAAACTGAGAACTGATTCAACCAAACCAGGAAAGCTAAGCTGTGTGTCAGGACCGGGTATTTGATTTAGGTTTTTAATATTTTATTTTTAATTTTTTTTTCATTTTGTAATGGTCGACCCGACACACGGGCAAGGGCATTGGAGTTTTGGACCAACGGCAAGTTAGGCACCTGTAGTCATTGTGGAACGAATGCCTCAAAGGGGTGTCAGCTCATGGGATGCGCCTCAAAGAGGTGTCAGCTCATGGATTGGTCGCAGTCCATGAGCTGACACCCCTTTGAGGCATCCATTCCACAGTTCACAGCGGTGAACTATTGACGGGATGCCTCAAAGGGATGTCAGCTCATGGAATGCGTCAAAGGGGTGTCAGCTCATGGAATGCGTCAAAGGGGTGTCAGCTCATGGACTGTGACCAGTCCATGAGCTGACACCTCTTTGAGGCATTCGTTCCATAGTGACTGTGGGTGCCTAAATTTTTTTATCAATTTATTTATGCCATCAGCCATGGCTTTGGCCCATTGTGCTCTGCAAAATGTGGAAGCACAGGCAAGGCATGTGAAATTCAGTCAAATAGTTCACATGCCTTGCCTGTGCTTCCACATTTTCATGCATTTTGTCAAACAGTTCACATTCCTTTCTTGTGCTTCCACATTTTGTAGAGCACAATTGATGCATTATGTCAAACAATTCACATGCCTTGCCTGTGCTTCCACATTTTGCATATCTTGCAATATTGCAATCCATGAGACCACATTTCTTTCAACTTTCAAGTTTCTAAGTTTTAGTTTATAGGTCTGATTTGTTTTTTTTTTTACATCGTAGGTCTGATTATTTTTTATTTTTGAACATTGTTTTTGCAGCATCATCATCATAATGAGTTCACACAACAGAAGTGATTATGAACCAGAAATTCAAAGTGCAAATGATTCATCGGATGATCCTGACTTTCAAATAGGAGGGGAGGCCGAGGGTGAAGTTCAACCACAAGTACAACATGGCTCAGCCTCAAATACTCAAACTACCACAAGTTCCATTGGTAGTAAAGATAATAGCTGCCCTTCATAACTCCTTCAAGAATGGGCCACCCTTTGATCCAAAAAAACCTTTAAAACAATTTGCATCCAAGGTAGCAGCAAAGCTTAGGACAACTGGGGGCACTAGATTATGGAAGTGTCACATGTGTGAGCTTACATGGTTTGGCAGCATTACAAGAACTAATGCACACTTTCTTCTTATTCGAGGCAAAGGTGTAGATGTATGCAAAGTTGTGGCAGGTAAATTGAAGTACAAGGCTGAAATTTTAAAATTATGGGGTTGTAATGAGGATGAAGTGCCTACATCTGCTACATTGCCAGATAAGAGTATGGGTGATTAGATTTCAGCAGTGTCTACTTCTACTTTGCAGAGTCAAAGGCCACCAAATCCGTTCAGTTCAAGTGCAGCAGAGCCTAGGGGGAAATGTAAGATGGCATCTTCACAACCTTTAGCAGATTTATTCAACGTGCAGGTAAAGGATGAGGAAAATGATGCCATTGGAAAATTCTTCTTTGCCAATGGAATTCCATTCCACATGGCTCGCTCTCCTTATTATAAGGAAGTTGTGTCAAAGATAATAAGGGCAAGACAATCATATGTGCCACCAGGGGAGAATAAATTGAGGACAACAATCGTGGATCAAAACTATTCCAAGATTAATATTTTGATGGAGAAGATAAAAAGAACTTGGGTCACAAGTGGATGCAGCATAGTCATGGATGGGTGGATGGACATTAGGCATTGTCCACTCATCAATATCATCGTCACATCTATAGTGGGCCCTTATTTCCTTAGGGCTATTGATTGTTCAAGGCATAGCAAGGATTCCCATTATCAATTTCAGATCCTCAAGGATGCTATAGAGGAGGTTGGGCCACAAAATGTGGTGCAGGTAGTGACAGATGCGGCCCATGTGTGCAGAGTTGCAAGGAGGTTGATTGAGGCAGCCTATAGGCATAATTTTTGGACTCCTTGTTGTGTGCATGCTATGAATAATGCACTTAAGGACATGGGTAAAATCAGCTGGATCAAATCTATTGTCAGTGATGCTAGAGATGTGCAGATGTTTATCTGCAACCATCATCATCCACATGCACTTTTTAGGTCCTCCAAGAAAGAATTCCTGAAGCCTGTAGAGACTCGGTATGCATCATACTTTATTCTCTTGGAGAGGACGATTGAGTTGCAAGAGCCTTTGCAACTAATGGTAATGACAGCAGAATGGAACAGATGGCCTGAGTCGGAGACATAGCAGGGATTGAGGGTTAAGGAGGTGGTGAAGAATGATGTCTTTTGGGTTGATGCCAAATATATTGTCTCCATCATTGAGCCAATCTTCAAAGTTATTAGATTTGGGGATTCTAATGCACCTTCCCTTGGAAAGGTATACGAATGCATTGATTCCATGCTTGATCAAATGAAGGTAAAGTGCGAGAGAAGGACCCCACAATGCAATTCTACATCGAGCATATTTATCCAATCATTCAGCATAGATGGGAGAAACTTAACCTTCCTTACACATGGTTGCCTATGCATTGAACCCAAAGTGGTATGTGCCACATCCTGGCAGAGTGACACCTATAGAGGATGTTGAGGTGAAGGAAGGGTTCATGAAGGCCATTGACAAAATGTATGATCCTATAGAGGCCAGCTTGCTTCGTACTGAGTGGACAAAATTTGCTACTCTTTGGGGATATTCAGAGGCAGCCAAAGTAGATTTGGAGACTATGTCATAGGAGGACCCCAAGTTGTGGTGGACTTGTTGACGGGTGTTTTATGACCACACCAACACAGAATAAAGTTCCCAACGGTCACTCTATCCTCTCTTGATCAAAATCTCCTGCATGCTAAGATTGCGAGAAAGATCATGCATTCAACTCCAAGGTTCGTTTATGCGGTGGACGTAGTCTCAGTTGGATCGATGTGATTTGCTGGTATCTCAAGGGGGACTTACGTAATTGTTCAGCTGAAGATCAAAGAGAAAGGCGATTTTCACAAGATTTGAAATATTTATCAATGAAGCACAGGTTTCCTAGACTAACCAGAAAATGCAGAAATTGAATGGCTACAAGGATTAAAAATACTATGGTCTACTCTAAGCATGGGATGTGGAGATCAACTCTTGCAAGCTTCAACCAAGCTCTGCTTCACCTCACCTTGGACAACTTCCACAGAACTGGTGCAATCTTCAAAGGAGTAACTAGAGGTGTTCAGATCACAACTTAACATGAAGATACCATCATAACGATGCATACCAACATATAAATCGTAATCGAAGTTAAGTCCAAACTGTTCTAGTTGACCACGCAAGGTGGACTCACCATCAATGAGCCCACTAGTGGTATGGATTAACGAAGCTTGCTTATATTAAACACCACATTCCACAACTACCATCTACTTACATGAAATAAAATCTATTTTACTCTAAGTTCCACTTTAAGATTCTAAGTGAATTGGAAGGATGAAGAAATCTTGCTAGCCACCCACAATAAAAGATGAAACCACAAGCAATGATAACTCTTTTTATTATAGGAGTGTTCACAACAATCTCTTACAAAGCATTCAGTTTGAAAACTTTCCTTCCTCTTCAATCTAAACTATACTATCAATCTATGCTCTCTATTTCTCTATGCTCTATCTCCTAGTTGTCTCTCTATGTCTAATGATGTACAAATGAGGGGGGATGCCCCTTTTATAGATGGCCAAATCCAATGGACAACTCAGATTGATTTACAATGAAGGGCTCAAATTGAGCCACATATGCCCTAATCAAGATATTCCCTAAAAACCCCCACAAAGAGGAGTGGGGTAATAAATGAGTAAAAAATTCTCCACTCTCTCCTAAAGTCATAATGAGCAATTAATGCCCACCATCATCCTCTAGAAGGTCATCATCCAACAAGGCGTTTCCATTCTCCTCTTTGACCGCGAATTCGACGAACTTGGCTAACACTGCTTCAACCTCTTGAATTGAAATAGGTGGAATATGGTTGAGCTGAAATTCGAGCACCGTGACTGTCTGCCCATGTTGAGTACAATATTTTCTCCAAGCGACTAAGGCATCTTGAGTGTTCTAAATAATGTTGGAGAAGGTTGAAACGTTTTCAAAATCATCTTGAACAAATGACCATACCTCCGGAAAGAAAGGCCCCAATCTGTTCTTTAGGCCATCACCTCTGAAGTTAGTCTTCTAGCAAATATAGACTTGAGTGTGTTCAGGACTCCTTTCAGAATATTACCCATAGCCTTTCTAACACTAGCCAAATTTGCCTATGCCTCATCGAAGAAACCTCGGCCTGTGACCACTGAAGAATACCAACTAGTGAAGTCATATCTGTCACCCTCCTGTATCATGCCTCCCTCCACTAGAGTCTACAAGGGTATGTGCATCAAAGCCTCCAAACGAAGAACAGTCTTAGTCTGATAGATATGTGTCTCGCTCCAGGCCTGATCAACGATGTCCATGCGCATAAGAATGTTAGAGGCCTGCTGATAAGAATGAACGAGATCCTCCATGAACTTCTTTGTCTCAGTGCGAATATTGCCAACCCACTTATCTGCCTCCTGAGCCATCTTCCTCAAATCTTCAAGTCTGCTAACTGATTCTCTAGGGAGTTCCACTGGAAGGTCAACTATTGGGTTCTCCTACCCACACAGACAAGCTAAGTGCTACATGTAACAAACCAATGTCCTATGCTCCCTCTTCAACTTTTTATATTTTCCTTTGGTCCGGAGCAAGCTATCCTTGAGTGCCTAATAGGAGCTGTCATACTCCTCAATTATCTGAGCCCCTATAGGTAAGCCTAACTCCATAGTGGTGACCACATAATTTTCTGGAACAGCATCATCTCGATCACACTCAATCCTGGGAATGGCCACATGCAACGTGCGAGAACCATCCTCATCCATAGAAATCTTTGAGAATTTTCTGGCCTTCTTCTCCGGCGGTGCACTAATTCTACTGAGGAATTCTTCCATCTCAATCGTCGGGTCAGTCTCTTCAATAGGGTCCCTTCTCATCCTTTCTCTTAGCCAATCTGGCACTGCCTGCTGCATGTCACAAACGATAAGTGGCTACTCTTCTCTCACTTCTTCTTCATGTACTTCTTCTCTATTAGCATTTTGATGAGGCTCATCAATCTCCGTCTGCTAGGTATCTTCTCCTGAAACTTGAGCCTCCTGCCCTGCAGTAGTCTCATCCTCTAAAGCTACCTCAATCTCCCACTGGAAGCGGGTATATGTGGTTGTTTCCTCTTCTTCCTGCTGGTTGTCTCTTCTAGGAACATTGACACTTTGACCAACTGACTCCCTACGGGGTGGCTGATTTGCTTCCTGCAATTCTTGTTCTTCATTCAATCTGTTTCTTTGGTCTGCAAATAGTGAGACCTCCTATACACTTGGAGAACAAGCTCGTGATGGCGTGGATGATGCTTCCTCAACTCTCTGAGGCTCCTGCTGAACCTGTTCCTCTCTTCATGGATCTGAAGCTTGGGTGACCTACTTTCTTTTTCTAACTGTTGGCGGCCTCTGGTCACCCATCAAGTTGTAAGTGAGAGAAATTTACTTGTTCTTAAGTCTGTTCACATGCCTCTCCACCCAACTTCTTGTAAATGTCAGCACTGGTATGCATAATGTATCCAAATCCGTAATCTCCAGCTCTGACCAATCAGGAAGAGGGATTGTTGTATTTCTCACTGTCTCATAATCAGGCTGCATAACATTCATGTCCTCCTCCACCTGGTCTGGAACTGGAATAATCTCACACTCTCTAATCATATTCAACGGTATCCTGGAAAACATCCTTCTCCTAATCTCATCATCATCCACTGCATTAGCCCAAAAATCTTCAATATGAGCCTTGTGCTTATACTCCACATTCTGCACCATTCTGATGTTATTGTAAGGATCGAAGTCCTACCTGCCGGTGTGGTATGTGAGGTGGAAAAACTGCAACTCATCCTCAGCTTCTTTAGCTGCCTGTAATGAGGGACAAACTTCATTTGAATTTCCCATGATAATTGGGAAGTTTAATCCTCCTTTCTTTTTCTTCTTCTGAATTTTCTCGTAGGAAATGAGTTTCCTGGACACTTCTAACATTACTATTCTGTCAGTGGGGTGCCTCGGTTATCTGTACGGATACGATGTAAACCCTTGTAGCCTAATATAGGTGAACTTCGGAAATTGGATAAACCAATATCCGTACTCTTCGATCAGCTCCTAGGCCTCTTTTGAAATTCTTTGTTGAGTTCTCCACTGAAGAGTCCTTGTTATATGCATTGTGAAGGCATCATTCACCCTTTTGTAGTTGGCGGTGCTAGTCAGGTGCAATTGCGGCAAGCCTCATAGATTTTAAACTACTTAGGACCACATCCAATTGGCTCCGTGTAAGTTATTCCTCTATACTTGATCATCCAAGCCAATATATATATAACATATGAACTCATGTAGAATGTCTTTGTTCTCCTCAGGTGCCTGAACTGCTCATCTAAATCATTGCTTATCATCCTTGCCCAATTGACACATTCCTTCCCCTCCATGACAACTCCGATGTAATAAAACATCCATGGCTCGAAAATATATGATTGAGAGCTTTCGTTTACCCAGTTGAGCATCATTATCAAGTTGCAATATTCTTGCTTCACATCATCCGATATAATCTGCTTAGGCAGCTTGGTGCGAGTAGGCTTGGGCTTTTGCATCCAAATTGAATTAATCATCCCCACACATCTCTCAAAAGAGGAGGCGTACATCTTTTTAGCTCTTTCCCTTGTTTTGTACACCATCCTATCAGAAGTGGGAAGTCCAAACGCCTCTCCAATGGCATCAGGCGTGAGATTGGCAAATAACTTGCCATCAGGAGAAACAATCGTTCTTCACTCTAGCCTATAATAATTGGCGCACTCCATGATTAGTTTCGAACACTGAATGGCTGGTGGAAAACTAGCAGCTGCATAAATTTCACTCTTCATAATATGGTGCACAGTGACTGATGGAGGGTGGCCTCCTAACCCGTACATTCAACTTCTGAGTGCTCCCAGATTGAATGAACCAAGATTTGTGTCACTCAACTCTACCAACTTTGAAGTAAACTTTGACTCCAGAAGAAATGGCTTGCTGAACTTCTTGATTACTACCTGCCTGGACCCACTAGCCTTACTGGATTCAGCATTTGCAGCCTTGTTTGTTCTTGCAGTTGCTTCTCTATTTACTCTAGCCATCCTGCAAAATAAAATATATTCATTAGAAATTTAACTTAGAAACTAGATCAACTTCGTGATGACCAGAATATGGAGCGAGCTTCGAAAAAGAAAAGCCTTTAGCACTGAAATTTAGACTTCAAACCTCAACACTTCTTTAGCAAAATCAATATCTCTTCAACACTTAGAAATTTTCTTGCTTTCTTTAGCAACTTCTTTCCAACTTCAATTTTCTTCACCTTCAGAGTCTCAAATTTGCACCTGTAGCTAGTGAGGAGAAATGAAAATTTTCATAGCTCTTATAACTGAGTCTGAGAATATTTCGACTTCTAGAAGAAGGCTTATTTTAACAGACTCATTTAATTCTTCCTCCACTACTCTGCAGAAGTTTGAATTTTTCCCTCCTCTGGCAATTTGCAACAATTATTATTTCAAATTTTTGAAAATTTCACCCCATTAACATTTCAACAAAATTCATCTGTCAGGCACCATAGAAAAGTTTATCACAGAAGACTTAGGCGTATTTTATTTTATCCTTCTACCTTAAAAATATTTTATTTTCTCTAGAAAATTTTATCAACCATAGGCCCAGCGTCCATTTTAAAATCACAAGCCAAGGTGTAATATTTTAAAATTTATTTCCCCATTAGAAAATATCCAAGACCCCCCAGACTCTAAAAAAACATGTCCCTTTAGAAAATATTTCTCAACTTCATATATCATGGGCGCACTTGAAGGGGTTCATTTAATATTTTCACCCTTGAAAATATTTTTCACTAATATTTGCATATTCCACATTCTCTCTCTTGGGCGCATTTGAGGTGGGGTCATGTCATTTTTCATGACTTCGAAAATTTCTTTCAACAACTTCTCTTGGGCGCATTTGCTAGGTGGTACTTCCATTTCAAACGCCTTAGAAAATTCTTTGCTCATCTTCTCAACTTGGACGCATTTAGGGGGTCAAGCTTCCATTTCTTCCTTGCCTTGGAAAAATTTCAAACCACCTTGCTTATGATGGGCACATTTAAGGGGGCTCCTTCCAGTTTTCATCACTTAGAAAAATTTTAAGCCTCCTTACACTTTGGGCGCATATGAAGGTGGGGGTCAGGCAAGTTTCATTGCCTTAGAAAATTTCTTACATCTCATTCCTTCCTTGGGCGCATTTGATAGGTTGTTCTTCCATTTTGACGCCTTAGAAACTTTTGATGCCACCTTGATGCCTAGGGCGCATTTAGAGGGGTTAGCTTCCATTTCTTCCTTGCCTTAGAAAAATTTCAAACCACCTTGTTTATGATGGGCACATTTAAGGGGGGCTCCTTCCAATTTTCATCACTTAGAAAAATTTTAAGCCTCCTTACACCTTGGGCACATATGAAGGGGGGGGGTCAGGCAAGTTTTGTTGCCTTAGAAAATTTCTTACATTTCATTCCTTCCTTGGGCGCATTTGATAGGGTGCTCTTCCATTTTGACGCCTTAGAAACTTTTGATGCCACCTTGATGCCTAGGGCGCATTTAGAGGGGTCAACTTCCACTTTCTCACACCTTAGAAAATTTCAACTTGTCTTCTCCATGATGGGCACATATTAGAGGGTCTCAAGCAACTTTTCATAACTTAGAAAATTTTTATGCCTCCTTTACAAGCTGGGCACATTTGAGGTATCTTGCTTCACATTTGCCATACCTTAGGAAATTTCTTCATCTAATTGAGGGCGCATTTTATAGGTGGTGCTTCCATTTTCCATTGCTAGGCGCATTTGAGAGGGGGAGCTTCATATTTCCACGCCTTAGAGATTTTCAAGCCAACCTATTATCATGGGCGCATATTGAGGGGTCAGCTTCCAGATGAGGGCGCATTTCACAGGGTGTCAAGCAACTTTACTCCTTCTTGGGCGCATCAAAGGGGGTCTTCTTCCATTTCAAGACTTAGACAATTTTTTTCTCCATCCAACTCCATAGTGGGTGCATTTGCAGGGGAGAGCTTCAATTTGAGGGCGCATTTGAGTGGGGAAGCTTCCATTCTCAATGACTTGGAATTTTTTCAAGCCACCTTGATGCCTAGGGCGCATTTAGGGTGGGGTCCTGCTATTTTCCTTGAATGCCTTAGGTGTTTTTTTGCATCTGGAGTGTTAAGGAAACTTCTGAAGGTGGCTCTCGAATACTTAGCCAATTTTGACTAGCTTGTCCTCATTTTCTATTTTTAGTAAATCCTCGATTTTTGAATTTTTGCAACTCCTCTTGACTTAAAATTTTCCCAACGTGACCCTCATGACCTAATTGTCCTGCTCACACTTGCCTTTCACGCTGACCTGCTATTTTTAGCCCTGTTCTGGAGCTGACTTACTATAAATAGTAAGAATGCAGATTGCGCTCAAATTTTACCAGTGGATTCCTTGAAAGATACTAATCGCAATGGGATACCTCAGTTTTTCATTTTTCTCGAGTTTTACCCCCCCATTTTAGGCACCAAAGTTGGAAACCCTAATTTCATTTGCATGTGCCTCAGTTGAACTCCGTTTGACTTCGTTTCTGCTCTGTACTGCTCTGCTTGTGAAATTGAAGATCTGGGGGCTGCTGGAGTGAACTTGCTAAAAATAGTAAGTGCCTAAAAAAGTGACCAACTGATTGCCGCACGTGGTTGCATGTCATACTGCCTGAGAGATCTCAAAAAACCTAGAAAACCCAAAAAACTGGTCTGCATGCGGGGTACCTACTAAAAATAGAAAGTCATCAACTTGACTTGCATGTTACATCATCGCGATCCTCTCAAAAAACCAAGGAAGACTATCCTGACATGCATTGAAAAATCATACATGCAAACCCTAGAAATTGCTCCCGAAGCCAGAACTGTTAAAAATAGAAAGTTGTTCGAATTTGCTCAAATTTTGTAGGAAAGTACTTTGAAGTGCTTCAAACGAGGTGTAGCAATCAGAATTTCAAAAGTCCAAAGAAAAAGGTGCCAAATTGAGTACTTACTAAAAATAGTAAGTTGTCAGAATTCAGTGAAAATTTAACGGGAAGCTTCCTGAAGCCTCCTGATTGCAATGCCAGGCTCAGATTTCAATTTGCTCACTTAAATTAACCCCAAACTAGTCTGAAGAATGAAAATCCTAATTTCACAGACTTAGCCAAAATTTCAACTTAGGCCCAAAGACGGGCACATCCCCGGAAAGACAGATGGAACAAAAGAGAGAGCTGCTAAACCAAAGCCAAAAGACCCGAATGGAGCAAAAATTAGGGGGTCCCTATTTTGAATGGGTTGATGTGTGAAAAGGTCACAATAGTACTATGCATGGGCCTAGATCTTTGATTACTACTCTAGCCATTCGTTTGTTGTCCCAGGTTTCTATTTCTTCTGCTTTTGAGAGGAACTGGGCCACTTATAACTTCATCCACTCTGTTAAGAGAAATAGGCTCACTTCTAGGAGGGCAAAGAAGCTTGTGGCTGTCCATAGTGCCTTACGTCTCATTGATCGCAACACAACTACATACAAGGAAAGTCCAACAGCCAGATGGGATGTAGAGCCAGAAGAGCTAGCACAGATAGATGAGGATGCTACACAGACAGGGCTGGTTGGTATTGGTTTAGATGAGCTTGAGCATTTGGGGTCCCCATCCGATGGTTCCAGTGATGAGGAGATTGGAATGGAGCTTGGAGTTGGAGATGATTAGATCATTAGAGGCATCAAGCCATTAACTATTTAGTATTTAGTATTTTGTTTTTGGATTTTGAAGTTTGAACACTGTTGTGTTGATAACTTGATACTTGATTGTAATTATGAATCATGACTATGGAATTTTGAAATTCAAATTATGAATATGAAACAGCTAGTTCTCATTCCAATCACAATGTCTATTAAGTTACAAGTATATTTTCATTTTGATTTTCATTGTTTCAATGTTCACTAGTTCAATGAAATCATTGCAGTGTGTTTTAACTCTAGAATTTACTTATTCCTTAGGATTTTACAGTTATACATCTTTTTATAACTAATTTTTCAAGTACTATATGTATTTCAACGCACCACTCCCTTGCCGCCCCCCCGCCACCGTCCCCTCGCCATCCCCTCGCCGCCCCCAAACTTAGGGCCCCCGCCCCCGTGCCCCTGAAACCTGTCCCCGTCCCCAAAACTCGGTGGAACTATGGAATTTATGTGTAGCTCTGATTTGTGTAGAAGTGGATCTCATTAATGGGCTCCATAGGTCCATTAACTTCAAATTGAAGGATAGAGTTTTCACTCAAGAGGATTGATTGTGATTGAAACCCATTTGAATATAACTTTTGCCATGAGAATGGGCATTTTCAAAAGAATTTCCTAAAATAAATTTTAACACAAATTAAGTTAAAAACAATGGCTCTAGAACAAATTTAGTGAATGCATTAGGCTAAAAAATTTAATTTCTTTGTTGAAAGAATACCTCATTCCCTTCTCTATTATTTCCTAGGATATTGTTGTTGGTGCCCTACATTGGAACCTCCTATTGTGTACCCCATACTATGGAGGTGCCACTCTTTGCAGCTCCTCCTATCGCGGAGGAAACAATTCTTGTGGATTCTCTTGATATTGAGGAAACGGTGCTTGTAGTTTAGGATATTGATCATACCACTGGCATATTTGTACTTGATGGTGCCTTAGTGGTGGATGAGGATCTCTCCTCCACTTATTAATAAAAAGCTAAAGGTCAAAAGAAGAATGTTGAAATCAAATCCAAAGAATCTTTAGAGAATATTGTTGCTGGTATACAAACTACGTTGGACTCTTCTGTCAAAGTTAAAAGAAAATCCAGTAAATTTTGAAGGCTGTTTAGTTAAACTATCTATGCCATTGCTATTGTCATTTTGTTCCAAAATATATCTTTTTACTTTCCAGGGTATGTCTTCAATCTAAGTGCTTAGAAGGGCTCTTCTAATTTAGTTTGTAGTTTTCCTCCCCTTTAAACTTGATTTTTGGGTTGAGGCTGTTTGTACTTCCATGCTCTTTTATTATTAATATTTTCTTTTTTATTATTTTAAAAATGATATTTTTTTTTTTTGATAAATATTTGATATATTTTTAATATATATATATATATATATATATTTGATGCAAAGATGGCACTCTGTCTCTCCACGCTTGAGCAAAGTTGTTAAACAGACTTGGATCTATGATCTTGTTGTTCAAGAAGTCTAGGTTATCAAATTATGTACTTTTTGTTTATTATAGGTTGACAGTCAGCAAAGTTATAGCTGATTGTTTCTCTAGTTACTGTTAAATTTAGTGATCAGATTGAAATGCACAGAAATTAAATTAAAAATAACACAAGACACAGCAGATACCCTGGGAAAACCCTCCTCTTGAGGGAGAAAAACCCATCCAATAATATCTCTTATATTATTGAATCTTCGATAAGAATGATACACATACAATGGGCCAATAGAAAGGCCAGTACACAGCACCACAGTCTGATGCAAATACAGAACTGAATGATACAATCCGCCAATAGTTATCTCAGCCTCTTATACAAATCTCAGTCTGCTCTTGGATGAACTCGCATATGAAGAACTTCAAACTGTGTATGAATGAACTGGAAAATGCTAATGAATTGATGATCAACTATGAGAGAATGAATGGATATATATACATGATTTGTGAGAGGATGTGCCTCTTCAACTACCTTCTAGTCGGCCTCCACCAATAATAAAAGATGCCTTTTCATTTGGACACAACCAATAAGAAATAGGTCGGCACATATAGGAACTTGTGCCATTTAGATGGAGCGCATCTCTACATGATGTCGGCTTTAGAAAGCACCTTCAATTAGACGTACCACTTCATCTCATCCAATCGCTATCTTATATTATTTAATTTATGTAGTAAAGGAGATCGCTGGAAGAATGCGACTGAAGCTGCTATAAACATCAACAGTTACGTCTAGCCTAGGTTGCTTTTCAGGCCTAGTTTTTTTTTGTATTTGTTTTGTGTGTTTCCAAATCTATCTTTGTGCCTTTGTAAAAAGTTATGGGATCCTTTCATAACCCTTACTTTTACCTTATTAAAAATATTAAATATGAAAAAAATATAAAAAGAAAATATTTCATTATGGAAGGGATTATCAATTATCCAAGTTTAACCTACAGCTATCCAACAAATTAAATTTTTTTTTTAAAACTAATTATTAATTTGTTAAATCTATTTGATGCAGGAGCATCCATGGCTATCGGGCAATCAGCATCAATAAAAAATATGTTTTAATTTTCATTTTAATCTTTTCCTAATGTTGAGTAGGTTGAATAAAGTTTTAATAGATAATTTATTGTAATAATTATCCTAATATATGTGAAAAATAAATATTGGCCAATATTCTATTCATCATGTCTAGTTGGCTAGTCTAGGTGGAATAATAGGTTGTTGCATCTTGTAAAATCTAGAAGTTTCCCAACTTGGGTGTGGGATTCTTGGTGGGGAGTTATGGATTATGACATGCAATTAATAAGGAATGCTAACCTCTCCACAAATCATGGCATGCAAATTTGGGCACTAGAATTGGAGGGAGTTACAATTGCCATTTTAAGGACTCATTATGGAGGAAAAAGCTAGTAATTTTTGGGAAAAATCAATTAATTCAGTTTTCAAATTAAGGTGAATGAGCACGACTTGGTTCTTGATTTTATTGATTTTTATGAGGCATTTACAGCAGCAAGTCGTGGAATATGGTACAACAACTTTGTGTGCCATATTTGGAAGCATTTATTGATGGATTTTAAGCACAAACAAAAGAATTTCAAAAAGACAATTGGAGGGAAATGAAAGAGCAGATTTGGGACCCCTATTTTGGTATCTCAAAAAAGGTTTTAATCTATATAAAATGGAGCCTTTAATGTATTCAAGGGGCAGCAATCAATAGAAAAAAGTTTGGAGAAAGAACTTGTAGGTTGCTCCTGAGAGTTGCACAAGAAAAAGTGCGGAAAATCAGCTTGTGAAGAGAAGAGGGATTTTGCAGGTGTTCAAGGTAGCCATGAGGGCTGCATAATGAAGATAAAAATCAGATTTTAGAAGATGATTGAAGTAAAGAAGTTTTGAATACATGAGGATAAGCTATAGAAGTTACAAGTGGTGTTGAAGAGTTGGAACATGAACAGATTGCAGAAACTCATACTATTGAGCACTGTTTGTTTTTAAATGTATTTATTTTGAATATATGATGAATGTAAGAAGCTTATTTGCTGCATATGAGTCCTTTTGATGAATGAGATTCATGTGTAATCAAATTTCCTGAATTGAGAAATTTTAATGGTTCCATTTGCAAACACTTTGTGGAGTTTTACTGCAAGTTTTTGTTTTTGTTTTACCAATTGTTTGAGAAGATTCTAGAGAGGGTTTTGAGTGTATGAATCCCTCTCTACATCACTATTACTATATTTTTTAACTCTAATTACTGGTTTTACTTTTCACAAGAGGTATTTTATTTTTCCGAATGTGTAAAATTATGATATTTATATCAAGATTCAACTATATAGTTTTTTGAGTCAAACACATTGACCTATATTTCATGAGTAGTGATTCACATGAACCCATCTCTCAATAGAATGATCGCAACCACCTTGCATTCATTCTCTTGAGACATGGGTTCATGTGAATCACTACTCATGAAATATGGATCAATGTGTTTGACTTCAAAAACTGCACATGTGAATCCTGACATAATTTTCATAACTTTAACAAACTACAAAAAATATCTCTTACTTGTCAATAGATGAGCTAAAGGGGCTCTAAATGAGTGGCTTATAAAACACAACACTTGTTGAAGGTTTTGCAAATGGGGTAACAAGCTAAGTGGATTTAATCTTGGGGAAAACTCCACTGTTAAACATGCTTGAGTTGTAGTATTGGGATGGGTGACCTCCCAGATAGTCCCATTGCTTCACCCTTGTAAGCATCACCTTGATGCTATGAGTGCTAAGTGGACCATTCATCCTAATGAGAGATGGGTTTGTGTTAATGTAATGTCCCCATTTTAGCCATACACTCTTCAGTGATCGATAGCCTATTTCCGGAAATCCGTAGGCTTGTCAAAGGTAGAATTAGGGTTTCCTTGTTTGGAGGTTTTTTGGCATTTCTCAGAATTTACTATTTTTAGTAAGTTCTAATTTTGGCAGTGGTCTAGTTGGCAGCTCTTCAATAAGTTTTCCATTTCAGTTGGAGCAGTTGAATATTGTTGAATTTGGCTATTGAGGTGAAAAAGGGAGAATGAGTTATTTCAAGTTATTAATGTTTTAATTTTAAGTTGACCCCCCCCCTTGGCCTAATATGATAACTTGAAGTTGTTTTAAAAGGTGTTCATGAAGGGAGGAAGCTTCATGAGGAAATATTTAATAGTTTATTATGTTTAAAATGTGCTTTGGAGTTGGACGCTAAAGTTGAGGAGGAATTATTTATCTTTTAAAAATTAAATGATTCATATTCTTTGGGTGTCCCTTGGAGAGAAAAGGTGGAAAATCAACATTCACCTCAAGTTCTTTAAAAGAGAGAGTTTGCTCCAGCATTTATCGTCCATGAACTTATGCTAATGTTATGTTGTCGAAATGACAACTTAGTTTTTACTTCGAGGGATGCTTACCTCCTAGTTTCAATCCAATTTCGTGTTTGAAATACAACACCTAGTTGGTTTTTATTGTTGCTTCTCATTCACACTAGCAGATGGAGCTCAATTGTTGAAGATTTCAGAGTTTTTCTTAGTTTTGGTGTTGCTGATATTACTACAGCTGAAAGTGTTTTTTGTTAATAGTTTTTTGAGCAAATTAAATATCATTCTAGGTATGTTTGCAAAGTGGTTTTAGACTCAAGGCAACCCCTTCCACAAGACATTGGAACTTATTTTCAAGTCTTTGATTTTATCTTGCAAAATCGTACCTCCCAGTAGGCCGTACCTCTCATGATGGGCATTGGAATTCATGCCAAATAAATGGAGGTGTTTTGAAGTTGTTTCTTCATTGCAACTTGGGCACCTATCCTCCAAAGAGTATTTGCACTTCATTTCATCACGTTCAGAGGTATATTGAATGAGTTATGAGCATTTCATTGATTTCACAATTGTTGGTTTACAGTTTCAGTTTGCTGGTTTTTGTAATCAGATTGTTATAAGCTCAATTTTTGGCTTCAGTTTTCAGTATTTGAGTTTTTTAGAGCTTACAAGAATCATTCCTCTCACCTTGCTTCATTCTATCATTGTAACACATTGTAATTTGTAGATTTCCTTTATTGTAAGGTTGAGAATTAGTAGTACTAATCCAACCATTATTAATTTTGCATTTACTTGTGCTTCTAATTCAAATACAATAACCCTTGGATGGTTTACCGCTAGTGAGGAGGAAAATTACTTTGTATTTTCTTTTCTCACCCACTTTCGAGTGGTGAATCCCCACTTTTGAGTGGATGCCCACCACAACGGATGAATTAGTTTAGTTTGAAAATCTTCATGGTTGGTTATCCACCTAGTTATTTCAGTTTGAAATAATTACTCCGCCATATGTTAGCACCTCGCCTTCAAAGGGATCTTGTGTGCACATTCTTGGCGTTGAGTTTATTTTACACTTCCAGTTGTAAGCAATTCTCAATTGTTGAATTATTTGATCCTAGGGATCCTTTGACCATATGCCCGCCCCTCTTCCTTCAGTGGTTTTAGGGCGCATTCTTGGTTAGAGTTGCTTTGGTAGAGATTTGGTTTTGGCACTAACGCTAATCAAATTGGCCAAGTGTTGGTTATTGTGTAAAAATTGTGGCAAAAAATTGGTTAGCATATTTCAGTGGTATCAGAGCCAAGATCCTTTTCACACATCGCCCCATTCAAAATGGGGACCCCCTAATTTTTGCTCCATTCTGGTCTTTTGGCTTTGGTTTTGTCTCTCTCTCTCTCTTTTTGTCTCTTTCTGCTGTCTGTCTTTCTGGGGATGTGCCCGTCTGTGAGCTTAAACGTGAAATTTTGGCCAAGTCTAAGAATTAGGGTTTGTACTTCTCTGGTCAACCTGAAGTCAAATGAAGTGAATAAATTGAAATCTGAGATTGACATTGATGTTAGCATGCTTCCAGCAAGCTCCCAGCTAAATTTCATCAAATTTTGGCAACTTACTATTTTTAGTAAGTGTGCAATTCAGGGTATTTTCTCAGCACTTCTGAAGTTTTGACAGTTACACCGCATTCAGAACACGTCAAGCTACTCATCTACAAGTTTTGAGCTGAAATGGTCAACCTGCTATTTTTAGCAGTTCAGCTTCTGAAGCAAATTTTAGGGTTTATATGCAGGGGTCTTCAATGCATGTATGGAGATTCTTTCTGGGTTTTTAGAAACCTTCGCGACGATATAACATGCAAAATGAGATGATCACTTTCAGAGTTTAGCCTTCGGAGGCTATTTTTAGAGTTTGCATGTTGAGATTTTCTTTGCATGTCTGGTGATTCTTGGTGGGTTTTTCAAAAGCTACGCGGTGGTGTGACATGCAAAGTGAGATGATCAGTATTCAGTGACTTACTATTTTTAGCAGATGCATTCCGACAGCTTCCCAGTGCATCAGGATCACAAACAGGGCGAAGTGCAACAAAAACGAGGTCAAACAGAGGTCATTTGATATACATGCAAGTCAAATTAGGGTTTCCAGCTTTGGGACCCAAAATAAGGGGTAAAATGTCAGAATTTCCAAAAATCGGTGTATCCCATTGTGTTTAGCATCTTTCAAGCTATCCAACGGTAAAATTTGAAGGCAATCGGAGCACTTACTATTTATAGTAAGGCGTTCCAGAAACTGGCTAAAAATAGTAAATCAGCGTCAGGTGCCAGTGTGAACGGGCAAGTCCTCCGATGAGGAGCACGTCATTTGAATTTCAAGTCAAACGGAGTTGTGGAGACCTCAGAAACAGGCTGTTGCTTAAAATAGTAAACCACCTTCAGAAACTGGCTAAAAATAGTAGGTCAGCTCGAGTTAGCAGTGTGAATAGGCTAAGTAGGTCATGAAGGTCTTGTGCTTAAAATTCCAGATCAATCCGAGCTTCAGAAGTGTGAAAATTAAGAAACTTACTATAAATAGCAGGGTGTGAAGAAGCTGGCAGAAGGAAAGAAAAATGGCTAAGTCTGAACAAAATCCTGCTCCACCCTGAAAATGCGCCCTCTTCAAGGATGAAAATGTTAAAAATTTCTAAGGCATGGCATATATCCACCTCCATAGGCTAAATGCGCCCTCTTCACAAGCATGAGATAAAAAAAAATTCTAAGTGTTAAGCTTCATCTTGTTGGACATGTCAAAAGCGCCCAACTTGCCTTGTGGTGGTTATGAAAATTCAAAATGTTGAAGAAATCCTGCTCCCCGTGCTAAGTGCGCCCATGCAAGGTGGTGGAAGTTGAGAAAATTTCTAAGGAACAAGTTTCAATCCTTCACCCTATGTCAAATGCGCCTATCCTCTTGAACATGTGAAATGCACCTAGGGAAGAAAAAGTGAAGTGAAAAATTGCCTTAGTCTGGAAGTTTGTCCACCTCCGACCTACATATGCGCCCATCCTTCTACATGTCCTAAATGTGCCTATGATTGAAGAAGTCATAGAGGGGTCAAAAGGCGTTGAAAAGTTTCATCCTCCTACATGTCTAAAATGTGCCCATCCTCCTCAAGATAGGAAATGCGCCTATGTTTGAGAAAGTCAAAGGTCAAAGACGTTGAAGTGTTCATCCCTCTCACCATGTTAAATGTGCCCATGTGCATGCAAGGTAGAATAATTCATGGCGTTGAAGTTAAGTCCTCCTCACAAGTGAAATGCGCCCAAATGAAGGCATGTAAAGACAAAACATGTACATGAAAGAGAGGAAGCCAAAGGCGTTGAAAGGTCAAATCCTTCACCCTATGTCAAATGCGCCCATCCTCTTGCCTATGTGAAATGCGCTCAAGTAAGGATGAAGACAAATAAAAGTTGCTAAGGCGTTGTGCAAGATGGGAATATTTTAGTGTTGACTTTCTTCTCCCTCCTTTGAATGCGCCATGGTGAAGGTAATATAAAAAAAAAATGTGCTAGGCGTTGGAATAAAGTATCCTCCAAGATGTGCTATATGTGCCCAAAGAGCATGCTAGGGATAAAATTTAAATGGGGAAATATGTTAGGCGTTGAAAGTATATTGATAAAATTCCTCACCATAGGCAAAATGATTGAAGATAAATGAAAATTTTCGAAGGCAAAATTCAAAATGTGCCTATGCTAGTGATTTTAATTTAAAATTTTCTAAGGCACAAAGTTTCACTTCCTAGAGAAGAAATACGCCTAGATTTGAAGGATGTGAAATTTTTCAGAAGCATGAGTAAAAGTGCCAGAGAAGAAGTCAGAGGATGCCAGCTTCATAGGGTTGATTAGAAATTTCAAGCTAGAGCAAGAAAATACACCCAAGGATGAAGAACTGGATTAAATTTGATGAGAAAATATTTTTCTAAGGTTCAAAATTCAAAAAATTAAATGAACCCCTTTGTTGTATACCCATGAATTCGACATGTTCTGAAGGAAATTTTCTTCTGGGTATTGAAGATCTTCGACAAAGAATGGATTTTAGAGTCTTCTGCACTTTGCCAAGGCTTTCAAGATGGAGAATTTGATCGACACTTGAATTATGAATTTTCCTAAGGAAAATTTAAGTGAATAAAATGCTTCAGACAATGAATTTGAAATGGATTGCTTAGATGAATTTGATCGAATTCTACGTGAGATGAATTTTCCAGAGTCAGGGATGAATAAAAAATTAAACGTCAGAGCTTCAGCTGATGAATTAAATTTCTTAAAGAGTGAATTTGACCAAGTACGCTAGTCAAGATGAATCCTTTGAATTTCTAGAAGGTCAAGATTCCAGACGCCAGATGACAAGTGTTGAAATTACCAGAGGAGGGAAATTCGAATTCCTGCTGTGAAGTAGTGGAGATTTAATGAATTAGCTAAACTTGGCTTCCTTCTAGAATTCGACTTGCCTATATGAGCTGAAAGTTTATTCATTTTTCTTCACCAGTTGAAGAAGTTCGATTTTAGCTCCGAGGTTGAAGTTGCAGTGCAAGTTTGTGGCTGAGTTGAGAGTTGTTGAAGAGATTCGACTTGAAGAGGAAGAAGAATTGTTAAGGCTGAGCATTGAGAAGTGTGAATTTAAAAGTCTAAGTGTTGAAGTGAAGTTGGACGATTTTCTCAAGTGTTGAAGTTGTTGCAGCCAACTTAAGAAATTTGCTAAGTCTTTCTCAGTTCGAAGTTGCTTGAGGAGAAGTTGCTGAAGCTTGTAGAAACTTTCTAAGTGTTGAAAGTTCGAAATCGTTAGAGGAGAAGTTGAGGTTTGCAAATGAAATGGAATGTTGCAACTTCTCAATTTCAAAAGTCGACTGGCAGCCCCATGTTATTTTATTATTTTTCTAAGTTAATTGTTGATGGCTGTTTATTATTTTATAGGATGGCTGAAGTAAGAGCAACTGGCAAAGACAATAATGTTGCATCCAGGCAGGCTGTTATCAAGAAGCTGAGCAAGCCTTTCCTGCCAGAGTCAAAATTCACTTTGAAGTTGAGCAAGCTGGCTGATACGAATTTAGGATCTTTCAACATGGAGGCCTTCAAAAGTCGAATTATGGGAGTTGGCAATCACCGTCCTTCGATCACTTCGCACAACATTGTTTGAAGTGGATTATATGCAGCTGCTGGTTTCCCGCCAGCTATTCAATGTCCAGAGCTGATGATGGAGTGTGCTAATTACTACGAGCCCGATCACAGGTCTATTGTCTCACCAGATGGTCAAGTATTCGCCAACCTCACTCCTGCGGCTATCGGCGAAGCTTTTGGAATCCCAGCGCACGAGAGGATGGTTTACAAAACAAGAGAGCATGCTGAACGAATGTATGCTTCAACATTCGAGAGATGTGCTGACATGATCAACGTTCGCTGGATGAACAAGCCCAAACCTTCTCGCACAAAGTTGCTGAAGCAAATTATATCAGATGATTTGAAGCAGGAGTATTGCGACTTGATCATGATGCTGAGCAGAGTTGGAGGTTGCCCTCAAGCATTTATTTTTGAGCCATGGATGTTCTATTACATCAACCTCGTGCTGGAAGGAAAGGAGCACATCAATTGGGCTATGATGATTAGCGACAATTTACATGAGCAGCTCTTGAGTTTGAGGAGGATGAAGACATTCTATATGGGCCCCTACATCATTTACATGTTGGCTCGTATGACGAAGTATAGAGGAATATCTTACAAGGAGCCAATTGGTTGCGGCTCTCATCAATTCAAAATCCATGAGGCTTGTCCGCAGTTGCACCTGACAAGTACTGCCCATTTCAAGCATGTCAATGATGTCTTCACCATGCACATAACGAGATCACTTCAGCAGCGGACTCATCATAGGATCTCGAGGGAAGCTCAGGAGTTGATTGAAAGGTATTGTTGTGACCTTTTCACACATCGCCCCATTCAAAATGGGGACCCCTAATTTTTGCTCCATTCTGGTCTTTTTGGCTTTGGTTTTTCTCTCTCTCTCTCTGTGTCTCTTTTCTGATGTCTTCCTTTTGGGGATTGTGCCCGTCATTGAGTTTAAACGTGAATGTTGGCCAAGTCTGAAAATTAGGGTTTGTGCTTTCCTGGTCAACCTAGAATCAAATGGAGTAATTAAGTTGAAATCTAACCTTGGCGTTGCAGTCAGTGTGCTTCCAGCAAGCTTCCAATGAAATTTCATCAAATTCCAACTACTTACTATTTTTAGTAAGTGTGCAATTCGGAGCAGTTTCTCAACACTTTCGAAGTTTTAATAGTCACACTGCATTCAGAACACATCAAGCTGCTCGTGTGCAAAATTTGAGCTAAAACAGACAACTTACTCTTTTTAGCAGTTCAGCTTTTGAAGCAGATTTCAGGGCTTGGATGAGGAGTTTTTCAACGCATGTCTAGAGATTCCTTCTGGGTTTTCAGAGACCTTCGCGACAGTATAACATGCAAAATGAGATGACAACTTTCAGAGTTCAGCCTTCAGAGGCTATTTTTAGGGTTTGCATGTCAGGGTTTTCTTTGCATGTCTGCATATTCCTTATGGGTTTTTCGAGAGATTCGCAGTGACGTGACATGCAAACAGAAATGGTCACTCCTTCAGGAACTTACTATTTTTAGCAGGTGCATCCCGACAGCCGCCTCCCAGCACTTCAGAATCACGAGCTGATCGCAATGTAGCAGAAACGAGAACAAACAGAGACCAGTTGATATACATGCAAGATGAATTAGGGTTTCCAGCTTCGGGGCCTGAAAAGAGGGGTAAAAAGTCAGAATTTTCGAAAACCGATGTATACCACCGCAATTAGCATCTCTCAAGCTATCTACTGATAAAATTTGAAGGCAAACGGAGCACTTACTATTTATAGTAAGTCATTTTGGAAACAGGCTAAAAATAGCAAATCGGCGGCAGGCGCCGATGTCAGCAGGCAGGTCACGTGGTGAGGAGCGCATCATTCGAATTTCAAATCAAACGGAGTTGTGGAGGTATCAGAAGCAGGCAGTTACTATAAATAGCAAACCACCTTCAGAAATTGGCTAAAAATAGCAGGCCAACGCGAAGTAGCAGTGTCAACAGACCAACGAGGTCGTGAAGATGCAGTGTTTAAAATTTCAAAACGATCTGAGCCTCGGAGGTGTGAAAATCAAGAGACTTACTATTTATAGTAAGGCATGGAGGAACTGGCAAAGATGAAGAAAAAGTGACTAAGTCTGAGTTTCATCCTGCACCACCAAGAAAATGCGCACATCTTCAGCTGAAGTCAGAAAAATGGCTAAGTGATTGAAAATATCCTCCTGCCACCTCAGAATGCGCCCTCAAGGTAATGCCAAGCATGAAAATATTTTCTAAGTCTGAAACTTTCATCCTCCTACCCTGTCTAAATCGCCCTCATGCAAGGTAGATGTGTTTGAAAAATTTCTAAGTGTTGGGTTTATCCCTCACACATAGCAAAATGCGCCCACCTTGAGAGTTTGATGAGAAATATTCTAAGGCATGACACTTCATCCTCCACCACCCTCCATATGCGCCCATCTTAAGAGAAAAGTCAAAAGTTCAAAGAAGAGTCAACAAGCCTTCATCCTTCACATAGCAAAATGCGCCCTCACATGCAAGCAAGATGCTAAAAATTCTCTAAGTATGGAACTCGTCCTTCACATATGGCCAAATGCGCCCATGCAACAAGAGGGTCAAAGAATTCAAAGAAGAAGTCAAAGTTTTCATCCACCTTACATGGCAAAATGCGCCCATCATAAAAGGTCAACAAGTCAAACAAAATGCTAAAAGTTTCTAAGTTAGAAACTCGTCCTCCTATCATGCCTAAATGCGCCCAAAAGAGGCCATGTGAAGACAAAAGAAGGGAGATGAAAGGTCACAAGAAGGCGTGGTAAATGTTCATCCTCCATGCATGCCCAAATGCGCCCAAGCAAAGCATATGAAGACAAAAATAAGGAAGCCCAAGGGTCATCCTTCACACATGCTAATATGCGCCCAAGTTGGAGTGAGTAAAGGTGTAAGGTGGTGAGTGTAAGAAAGTAAGGTGTGCTAGGCGTGGTCAATATTCTTCTTCAAATGTCAAATGCGCCAAGAGGTATTTAAGGTGGTGAAATTAAATTTTCCCCTTCAAGTGTGAAATGCGCCTAGACTTGAGAGTTGATATTGCTAAGTGATGAATAATAATATGCTAGGCGTTGGAATTTTAAAATAAAACATGTTAAGCATGGTATGCTTTCAAGGAAAATTCTCTAAGATGAATTGATAAAGGTTTCCACCACTGGCAGATGAAGGAAGTTGAATAAAATTTCTAAGGCAAAATTCAAAGTGCTTAGTGATTTGAAAATTTTCTAAAGCAAAATATTTTCTTCCTTAAGAAAATACGTCTAGACATGAAGGTGGTGAAATTTTCTTGAAGCACGAGTGAGTTTGGCGGTGACGGAGTCAGAAGATGTTGGCATTGCAGGATGAATTAAAATTTCTCAAGTTTGAACAACGGGGCACTCACAGATGTGAAGAACAGGAATAAATTTGTTAAAAATTATTTTTTCCAAGGTTGAAATCCAAGAAAATCAAATGAACCCGTTCGTTGTATACCCATGGATTCGACAAGTTCTGAAGAAAATTTTCTTCTGGGTATTAAGGATCTTCGATGAGAAGTTGATTTCCATGTCTTCCAAAGTTCGTCAAGGCCTTCAGGATGGAGATTTTTGATGGGCACAGGATTGATGAGTTTTCCCAAGGGAAAATTTGAAAATTCTCTAAGGCAAAGTGAAGAAAATGTGTTTTCAAGGTAAAATGCTCCAGACGATGAATTTGAAAGGAACTGCCTAGGTGAATTTGCTCAAATTCTTCATGAGGATAATCTTCCTGAGCCAGAGATGAATGAAATCAAAAATGTCAACGCCTCAGCTGGAAAAGTGAAGAAGATGTAGTTGAAGTTGGCACTTTCAAAGATGATTTTAAAATGCATCTCTAAAATGCGCCCTCAGGAAGTTGAAATTTGGCTAAGGCATAAAGACGTTGAAGATGAAGTTGGCTAAGAAAAAACGATGAACCCTTGGAAGTCAGAATGTGAAAATCCTGGTAAGTAAGTTGAATTTATATTATGAAGTGTTCTAATACCCTTCTCCTTGCTTGTTTTGCAGGAGGAACGTCGAGACCAGGCGGTGATGACTTAAGTGATGAAGAAAATACTCCGAGACTACATTTCAACCTCGAAGGAAGAAAAGTTGCGAAAAATGGCTAAGTGTTGAGACTTAGTATAATTCAAGTGATAAAGAAGAAGTTGAAGAACAACGTCAAGAAGAAGATCAAGAGCAGTGTGAACGCATCTCTGGATTGGAATCTTCTAGAAGATAGTGGCCATTAATTGCTCATTTATTGCCCCACTCTCCATTGTGGCGGTTTTTAGGGTGAATCTTGTTTAGGGCTGAGGTGGCAAAATCTGGGCCATCCAGCCGATTGTAATTTGAGCTGTCCATTGGACTTGGCCATCTATAAAAGGGGGAGTCCCCCTCATTTGTACTCATTAGAATTAGATCAGAGTTAGGATAGCAGAGAAGGAGTAGAGAGAAATTGTTAGAGTAGAAAGTAGAATAGTTTAGATTGAAAAGGAAGGAAAGTCTTCCCTTTGAATACTTTGTAAGAAGTTGTCATGAATGCTTTCATAATAAAAGAATTCTTTATTGATGGTGATTTCTTCTTTGTTATGAGTAGTTGTCGAGGCTTCTTCCTCCTTCCAATTCACGTAGCATCTTGAAGTAGCTTAAAGTAAAGTAGATTTCATTTCATGCAAGTACTTAGTAATTGTGGAATGTGGTGCTTGATTTGAACAAGACTTCATTCGTCCATACCATTAGCGGGCTCGTTGACGGTGGGTTCGCCCTGCGTGGTCAACTGGATTTACTTATCAAACTTAACTTCAATTGTGATTCAAGTGTTTGTATGCATCGTCTTGATGGTACTTGCATGTTGAGTTATAATTTGAACATCTTTCGCCACTCCTCTGAAGATTGCACCGGTTTTGTGGAAGTTGTCCGAAGCGAGGCAAAGCAGGGCCCAGTTGAAGTCTGTAAGAATTGATCGCCATGTCCCATGCCTTAAAGTAGAACATAAACTTCTTAGGCCCTACACTCATTTTAAATTTAGTTCATTTCTGGTTAGAATTAGGAAACTTGTGCTCACTTGCCAAATCATTCGAATTACATGAAAGCCCTTAGTCCACTGTCTGCTGTCAATTGTCGGACAATTGTGTAAGTCCCATTGAAATACCAGCAAAAAATCACATCGATCCAACTGAGCCTATTCGCACTGAAAGAACCTTGGAGTTGAACGCACGAACTCTCTCGCAATCTTAGCGTGCTGGATACTTTGATCAAGAGAGAATAGGGAAGCCGTTGGCGACTTTATTCTGCGTTGGTGCGGTCACAAAAAACACATCAACAGGTATGGGTGCTGGTTTGTTCAGTTTCTGAAGTTTCCTTATGTCAGGCTACAAGGTTTTTCATCATACCCATATAGATTGCCTAAGTACCCAACCAATAGAATCTTGATGTTAGAGATATCTAGGCAACTAGTTGCCTATGATAAGATTCAGAAGAGAAAGAAGAAGGGAGGAATTGACTTCCTGATTGTCACGGGGAATTCAGACGAGGTGTGTCCTTCACTTCAGGCAGCCAGAGAAGCTGAAAATGAGCTTCAGTTCTTTCATTTTTCCTATCACACCAGCAAATAGCATTACGACCCACACAACAATATCAGATGGATACTGTCAGAAGAGTTCAAGCATAAGGCGAATATTGAGGATTACTGGGCTAGTGCATCGGATGAGGCTGAGGTCAAGAAAAGAATGTTCTCGAGGCTACCATTGGGTATGATCAGGGAGTGTGAAATTATTCCAGTACTAGACCAGGTGGAAGAGGACATGAACATTCTCCATCCAGATTATGAGGCAGTGAGAGACACGCCACTTCCACCACCAGATTGGTCGGAACCAGAGATAGCTGATTTAGACATGCTTTGTATTCCAGTCATGATTTTCACCAGAGCATGGGTTGAAAGACATGTGAGCAGATTGAAGAGTAGGTCAATTCCTTTGACTTACAACTTGATGGGAGATCATAGGACACCCACCACCAGCAGGAAAAAATAGATTACTTGGGGTCCAAAATCTTGAAGGAAGGAGCCAGTTCGACCGGAGCCTGTTCAGCCGGAACCTCTGAGAGTTGTGATTGAGTCACCTAGGCCATTGGAGACACGGTCTCCAAGTATACATGAGGTTTCATTATTTGCTGATCAGAGAAATACATTGAATTAGAGGTAGGAGTTACATGAGGAAAATCAGCCACTACAGAGAGAATCAATTGGCCAGAGTGTTAATGCACCTACTAGAGATGATCAGCAGGAGGAAGATGAGGAGACTGCTACTAATACTCAATTCCAGCATGAACTTGAGACGGCTCTAGAGGATGATGCAGTTTCAGGAGATACTCAACCATTAGAGGACGATGAGCCTCACCAGAATGAAATTGAAGTTGAACAAGTCTGTGAAGTAGAGGCTAGAGAGGAGCAGCCATTTGTTATACAGCAGGTTGTACCTGATTGGCTTAGAGATAGAATGAGAAGGAGCCCCAGTGAAGAGGTTGAACCAGCGGTAGAGATGGAGGAATTTTGAGTAGGATCAGTGCACCTCCACCTAAGAAGAGAGCTAGGAAATTTTCGAAGATATCAACAGATGAGGGTGGCTCTCGTACCCTTCATGTAGCTGTGCCATGAGTTGATTGTGATCAAGATGAAGCAATGCCAGAAAATTATGTGATCACAACTTTGGAGCTAGGTCGTCCCACAGGAGCATAGATTATTGAGGAGTGTGAGAACTCCTATCAGGCACTTAAGGATAGGTTGCTTAGAACTGAAGGAAAGTATAAGAAATTGAAGGAGCATAAGACGTTGATAGGATACATGTAGCGTGTGTCTCGTCCTTGTGGGCATGAGATTCCAACACTTGAGCTTCCAACGGAGTTATCTAGGGAATTTGTTAATGGCCTAGAAGATTTGAGGAAGATGGCATAGGAGGCAGACAAATGGGTTACAGGTGTTCGTGCCGAGATAGAGAAATTCATGGAAGATCTTGCTCATGCTTACCAGCAAGCTTCCGGCATTATGGCACGAGTGGAGGCAGTTGATCAGGCCTGGGGTGATGCTTCCGTCTATCAGAGCAAAGTTATTCAGCATTTGGAGGCATTGATGCATACTCCTTTGTAGACGCTAATTGATGGAGGAGTTATTTAGGAGGGTGATAGGTACAATTTTGCTGGATGGTACTCTTCAATAGTCACAGGACGTGGGTTCTTTGATGCAGTACAGACGGATTCAGCTAGAGTCAGGAAGGCTATGACGAACATTGTTGATGGAGTCCTGAACACCTTGGAGGCAATCTTTGCTAGACGGCTGAATCCTGATGAGGTGACTATTGATGGATTGAGGAGTGGGTTATTGCCTTTCTTTTCGGAGGTGAAGACTTTTGTGCAAGATGACTTTGAAAACATTTCGACTTTCTCTAGCCTGATTCAGAGTACACAGGATGCCTTAGCCGCTTGGAGAAAATCTTGCACACGACATGGACAGTCAGCCACGGTGTTAGAGTTTCAGCTCGATCATATTCCACCTATCTCGGTTCAGGAGGTTGAGGCTGTGATTATCAGGTTCATTGATTTTGCAGCCAAGGAGAAGGACAACGGTAATGCACTTCTGGATGATGACCTTCTGGAGGATTGATTGTGGGCATTAATTGCCTTTACTATTTTGGGAGTGAGTGGGAATCTTTGATTCATTTATTGTACCACTCCCCATTCTGACAGTTTTTAGGGTTAGGGCTGAGGTGGCTTAATCTTAGCCATTTATTTTATTGTAATCTGAGTCGTCCATTGGACTGGGCTATCTATAAAAGGGGCATCCCCCCTCATTTGTAAGGAATTAGAAATTAGAATTAGACAGTAGAATTGGAGATTAGACATCAGACTAGAGAGTAGAGCAGAGAGATAGTTTGATAGCTTAGTATAGTTTGGAGGAGAAGGAAAGTTTTCCTTTGAAAACTTTTGTAAGAGATTGTTGTGTAAAACTTTCATAATAAAAGATCTTTTATTGATGGTGAAATTCGTCTTTGTTATGAATAGCGAGCAAGGTTTCTTCATCCCTTGTACTTCAAGTAGTGTAAAGTAGTTTAAAGTAGCGTAATTTTCATTTCATGCAAGTAGATTTTAGCTATGGATTTGTGGTGTTAATCGAGGCAATTTCATTTTTAGTCCATACCACTAGCAGCTTGCTGACAGAAAGTTTGCCTTGTGTGGTCAACTGGAGCGTTTTATAAGCCTAACTTCAGTTATAATTCACGTCTTGGTATGCGTCGTCTTGACGGTGCCTTGATGCCAGATTGTGACTTGAAAATTTCTTGCCATCCCCTTGAAGATTGCACCAACTTTGTGTAAGCTGTCCAACGTGAGGTGGAGCAGAGTTTGGTTGAAGTTTGTCGAAATTGATCCCGCATCCCGTCTTTAGATAGAACATAGATTTTCTTATCCCTATACTCATTCACATTCAGTTTATTTCTGGTTAGTTTTAGGAAATCATACCCCAACGCTAAATCATTCGCGCAGAATCCCCTTCCAATCATTAGCCAGTTGTCAACTGCAAACCCTTTTGAACAATTGTGTAAGTCCCCTCGTAAAAACAACATATCACAACGAACCTACTGAGGGTATTCCAAAGCATTTCGGAACCTTGGAGTTGAACGTACGATCTTTCTTGCAATCTTAGCGCACGGAATTCTTTGATCAAGAGAGAATGGAGTAGCCTTCAGATTACTTTGTTCTGCTAATTGGTGCGGTCACAAAAATCACATCAACACCTGTGTCAATCAGAGCTCAGTTGTTAGATGAGAAACAGAGAAATCAGATTCTACACCAGAGGTCAAAACTGAGTTTAGCTTCAGTTTTCAGTAGCTCCGAAGATGTTACGTTTTCTAAAGTCCAGGAACTATGAGAAGACATGTGATTAAGGCTTCTGAAGAGGAACGAAGACAAGGCTCAATGAAGAATGTCAGTACAAGAGGCAATGTGAACATGAGGCTTCCATACTCCATGAGGAATATCAGAACATGCTTGATGAGTTTAAGAACGGTGTTTCTTTTGACTGCTACTTGAATTGTGTGTTGATTAAGAAACCTGGAAAATTGGGTGTGGTCAACTACATCAAGAAAAAAATTAAAAGAGAAGCAGAACAAGCCTTGGTTGAAGGATCAAGGAGGGAAGAAGTAGAAGTGTCTGTTTGTGGTTTTCAGCCCACAAATAAGCAAGTAGAAGAAAGAAATTAGTCTTCTAGTACTAAATATGGTACAAGCAAGGTGCACATGACACCTCAAAATGATCATGAGTTTGATGAAGAAACCTTGACAGTTGAAGAGTGTGTGGAAGAACCCCATAATACTTCCTTAGATTTAAATGTGATAGGAAGTGATGAAGATCAATTCGGTGAAAAGAACATAACAACAGTCTTGATCCCTAATGAAGGTTTATCCAATGAAGATTTCAAGACAAATGGGTTCACAAAAGATGTTGGTAGAACAGTTGTGTGGGATGAGTTCGTTCAAGAAGAGCAAGATGAAGCAAATACTAGTGGTGTTAATGAATCAGCCTATGACAACTTTAATGTTGATAATGTTTATGATGATTCGGTTGAGTTAAGATCGAATCATGTTGAAGATTTGGTGAGGGATAATTCTCTACTTGTTGTTGACCTGACTTCCCAAAGAATTCCATATGAAGAATTTATGACAAGTGACCAAGAAGATTTCTTTGGTATGTATGTGGATGCTAATGATAACATCAGCAACACATCTACTCATGATAATTCCATTGAAGAAAAGAATGATAAAATATTCAAAGCAACCAGCTTTGATGATTCTTTAATCCAATACAATGCTAGTGACTTGGGTAGTATTGGGTTTAATTATCAAACTACATCTGTGGAGAAATTTATAGATGAAGATTTCAGTTCAAGAGGATTGGGGAGTGATTCATTCAAAGAGTCAACAATCCAAGTGGAGCATGATGAGTACCTTCCTGTTGATCATTACAATCAACCCTTTTGCATTTGGGATCCTAGTGAGATGGCACCAAGGTATGTTAAAGAACCTGAGTGGGATAAATTTCCCTTTGATCCTGATAAAGTTCAAAATCCATTTTGTATTGCAAGCTATGAAGTCATTGGAGAAGACGTTGTCTTTGATGAAGAAGCTTGCTTGGCAAAGCTCAATAAAGATTCCTTCGAGGTGGTTACAGCTACTAAAGTAAAGTATGTTGCTACCAAGAATTTAAGAGCATCAATCAATAATGATTCATTGCTTGAAGATATTGTTGTTAGGAAGGAGGCTGATTTTTAGAATCAAGTCAAAGAAAATAAATCAGAAAAGTTGATGTTTGATGATCAAAGCTGCTTTGCTGATTGTGATCATGGGCTTAAAGAGCTGCAAGTTTTGAAGGATAACTTAATGGTTTCAGAAGTAAAAATTGTTAAAGCATTATCAAGATTTGATAGCACAAACAATTTTGTTGAAAAACTCTACTGGAAGTTTCAATTTGAAGAGAGACAGAATGGAGTTAAAGGAGTCACTCTTTCCAAGTTGCAAACTATTAAAGAAGTATTGGAATTGTTAAAGACAGATTATTTGCATTTGCTCTCAGTTAGGGATAATGCCATTAAGTTTGCAGAAGAGACCTATGATGCCTACCAAGAGAAGGAGAAAGAGGTTGATAGTCTTTGCCTTGATCTTACCTTAGCTCATCACTCTTTTTGCAAAACAGAAAATCAATCATCTATGGCAGCCACACTTATGGAACAAGAAGCTAATACAAGGCTAATGGAGATCAAGCAAATAGTTGAAGGAATAAATGAACTCCATAATGTTGAAACAATGCATAATGCCAAAGAGATTCAATATGTTGATAGTGATTGGAAGGTAAATCAAGAGTGTGAACTCTTGAGTTGGGAAGAGAATTTGCCTCAAGAAGGGATAGCTTGCAGCCATGAGCTAGATGTGATGACTGGTAATGTATGTGATATTCATCACGCTACATTCTATGGATCAGCAACTAATGATGGGCATCCTCAAGTTGAAGAAGATGTGCATGAATTCTATGAAGACACCAACGAAAGGGATGAAGGAAATATTTTTTCTACGATTGTGTACAATAATCCACCATCTTCACATAATTTGTTAAATCATAAGGTGATTGACAATTTCTATGTGGATGACGTTGGTAAGAGGTTTTATGTTTTTGACATGCATGATTTTATGGTTAAGCATAAGATAATGTTGGTGGATCCAAGCTATATGTCAACACTTTCTTGGGATGGTTATTAAATGAGCATTTAATGATGTCCAAACTTGAACTTGCTAGTCTTCACTCAGCATTGACCAAGGGAAGAGTACCACCTATCTTAAGATGGTTGATTTGGTCAGGTCTCGGAAATATGCATCAAATTGTGGGAGAACTTTCAGACTTGCCCCTTTGGTTTCTAGATAATTTCTATGAGGATGTGCCATGTTTTAGTAATTATCCAGGGCCTTTTCATAATGAAAGCATAAGTGGATTCAAGGATGAAGTCTTCACAAGGGAAGCGTGGACTCAAGGAGATTTCTTCATCGTTGGCTTCAAGGTGTCAATAAAACAAGTCTTGGTAGCTGCTGGTCACTCCATTGCAGCAGCAAAGAGTGAACTTTCTAGACTTATTACTCGTGAAGTTTGGGAGAAAGATGGACCAAAAAAAATTATTTACTTTCTTGACAATCCGTCTTTTGAGTTGAGTGATGTTTTGGCTCATCCTAGTCCTTTGAGGGAATGGGAATTGAGGACAACATTTATTTTGTGCTCCATTGATGTTGATGTTTTCATGGATGGGCTACATGGGTTTATCAAAGAAGACACTAACTTCTTGAATTTGCATTTTGCTTTGATTAGCACTTGGAGAAGTGTTGTGTACTCTTTCCGGTGCATTGGAGAACATTTTCAGTTGGGTATCCATGTTTGGAATCCTCAACATGGCTTTATGGAAATTGTTATAAGTAGAAAGAGGAATCTTTGGAAAGACAAGGATTCTATTTTCAGTTTCTTTGATGTTGTTCCCATCCTTACCAGCCATTCGATGGTTCCTTTTTCTCATCAATTGGTGGTTTGGAGAGATAAGGATCCAATTTTCAGAGTCTTTGATGCTGCCCCCATTTTTACCAAACATTTGATGGTTCTTTTGGTTCATCCATTGATGGATTGGAGAGATGCTTCAAACAAAAGATGGTTCAATAATGGGTTGGAGTTCCTTGAGGGAATGTTTCCAGCCTTGGGCATGAACAGTTGTCATATTATGAACGCTGATTTCCAAAGTTGCAGTAGTTGTTCAACTCCTTGTATGCTGTTTTTCCTAAAATCAGACTTTAATTGGTTTATTTCAGACTTCATGGGCAGTTGGTACACTCATTTTTTCTCTTCACAATCTCTTATCAATGATGGTTTTTGGTCCCAAAGGTGGGAAATGATGTTTCATTGTGATTCGGATCAGTTTTGGATGGTGCTCAAATTCTTTTTCAGTGATCATCTTTGTTCAATCTTTGACACTAGTGTTAGGGGCAGTGAACCTTTGCTTGATTTGGTTCAACTTTCTGGGACTCTTGGGGGAAGATTGGTGAAAATTTTCAGAAGCTTTCCTGATAATGACAAAGTTACTCAAAGGAGGCATTATACATCCTTGAGGAGTTTTGATGATGCGGCTGTTATGACCATGCAAAGAGTTGTTTATTCCTTTGCAAATAGCTATGGAGTCACATTTGCTATTGTGATTTGGTTTGATGCTTTGAGGAGTGATGTTGATAAGAATATTTTTGAGTTGTTTAGATTAATCTTCTTTCTTCTCAAAATGGTGATTGGCATTGACATTGTAGATGATAATTCCTCAGATATTTGTGGGCATGAGATGTTAGATTCTGATTTATGTCCTTCCCAGTTTATCAGTTTGAGTTTCATGAATGGTAACTTCTTGGAATATTAGAGCAGAATTGGCACACGAGTTTTAACTGGATGATCAAAGTGGAGCAGCTTCAACATGCTGGGACTTTTCAGAGATGGACATGGGACCCTGGGATCCTATTTGTTTTGATGGGATCAGTTTGGAGTGTAGTGGCATTGCTTGACGACAAGCAATTTTTGGGAAGGGCGGACTATAATGTCCCCATTTTAGCCATACACTCTTCGGTGATCAATAGCCTATTTCCAGAAATCTGTAGGCTTGTCAGAGGTAAAATCAGGGTTTCCTTGTTTGGAGATTTTTTGGCATTTCTCAGAATTTACTATTTTTAGTAAGTTCTAATTTTGGCAGTGGTCCAGTTAGCAACTCTTCAGTAAGTTTTCCATTTCAGTTGGAGTAGTTGAATATTGTTGAATTTGGCTATTGAGGTGAAAAAGGGAGAATGAGTTATTTCAAGTTATTAATGTTTTAATTTTAAGTTGACCTCCCCCCCCCCCCTTGGCTTAATATGATAACTTGAAGTTGTTTTAAAAGGTGTTCATGAAGGGAGGACGCTTCATGAGGAAATATTTAATATTTTATTATGTTTAAAATGTGCTTTGGAGTTGGACGCCAAAGTTGAGGAGGAATTATTTATCTTTTAAAAATTAAATGATTCATATTCTTTGGGTGTCCCTTGGAGAGAAAAGGTGGAAAATCAACATTCACCTCAAGTTCATTAAAAGAGAGAATTTGCTCCAGCATTTATCATCCATGAACTTATGCTAATGTTATGTTGTCGAAATGACAACTTAGTTTTTACTTCGAGGGATGCTTACCTCCTAGTTTCAATCCAATTTCATGTTTGAAATACAACACCTAGTTGGTTTTTATTGCTGCTTCTCATTCACACTAGCAGATGGAGCTCAATTGTTGAAGATTTTGGAGTTTTTCTCAGTTTTGGTGTTGCTGATATTACTACAGCTGAAAGTGTTTTTTGTTAACAGCTTTTTGAGCAAATTAAATATCATTTTAGGTATGTTTGCAAAGTGGTTTTAGACTCAAGGCAACCCCTTCCACAAGAGATTGGAATTTATTTCCAAGTCTTTGATTTTATCTTGCAAAATCGTACCTCCCAGCAGGCCGTACCTCTCATGATGGGCATTGGAATTCGTGCCAAATAAATGGAGGTGTTTTGAAGCTGTTTCTTCATTGCAACTTGGGCGCCTATCCTCCAAAGAGTATTTGCACTTTGTTTCATCACGTTCGGAGGTATATTGAATGAGTTATGATCATTTCATTGATTTCACAGTTGTTGGTTTACAGTTTCAGTTTGCTGGTTTTTGTAATCAGATTGTTATAAGTTCAATTTTTGGCTTCAGTTTTCAGTATTTGAGTTGTTTAGAGCTTACAAGAATCATTCCTCTCACCTTGCTTCATTCTATCATTGTAACACATTGTAATTTGCAGATTTCCTTTATTGTAAGGTTGAGAATTAGTAGTACTAATCCAACCATTATTAATTTTGCATTTACTTGTGCTTCTAATTCACATACATTAACCCCTGGATGGTTTACCGCCAGTGAGGAGGAAAATTACTTTGTATTTGCTTTACTCACCCACTTTCAAGTGGTGAATCCCCACTCTTGAGTGGATGCCCGCCGCAGCGAATGAATTAGTTTAGTTTGAAAATCTTCATGGCTGGTTATCCACCTAGTTATTTCAGTTTGTAATAATTACTCCGCCATATGTTAGCACCTTGACTTCAAAGGGATCTTGTGTGCACATTCTTGGCGTTGATTTTATTTTACACTTCCAGTTGTAAGAAATTCTCAGTTGTTGAGTTATTTGATCCTAGGGATCCTCTGACCATATGCCCACCCCTCTTCCTTCAGTGGTTTTAGGGCACATTCTTGGTTAGAGTTGCTTTGATAGAGATTTGGTTTTGGTGCTAACGCTAATCAAATTGGCCAAGTGTTGGTTATTGTGTAAAAAATGTGGCAAAAACTTGGTTAGCATATTTCAGTTAACCACTACTTATGAAACATGGGTCAATGAGTTTGACTCAAAAAAATATGCCATTAAATACCAATATAAATATCATAAATAATATTTTTTTAAATGCACTTAGAATGTTTAAACCATAGTTGGAAAACTCGACTCGGCAAAAAACTCGCCAAGCCCAAAATTGACGAGTCAACAAAAACTTGGAGAAAACTCGGCAACTTTTTCGATTTTTTTTGCGTTTTTCACATTTTTTATGTATTTGGTGAGTTTTTTCAAAGACTCGCGAGTTTTTGGAAACGACTCAGTGAGTTAAAGTCATAAAGACTCGCAAGGCAAAAAAACTCGCGAGTTTTTCAAGACTCGCCGAAAACTTGGCAAGTCTGCCAACTATGGTTTAAACTAATAATCAGTGTTCCGTGGAGTTTCTTGATGGGGACAGGTTTCGGGGACAGTGGGCACAAAGGGTGTAAGTTCGGGGATGGCAGGTACTTGAAAAACTAGTTATATAAAGATTTTTAAGAATTACATTTCAAATTAAACTTTGGAAAATTAGTAAAATAGCAAAATTACAAATACTAATATTTTAAATACTTGAATACTAAATAAAATTTGACAAATGAAAATGTCAAATTGCCAATTGGAGATTTCTATTATATCGAAAAATATCATAAAGATGATTACAATGAGTAGCATGATAAATTGATATCAAAATAAGTACAAAATGTCAAAATGTAGTGAAGGGAGGCCTCTAGTCACTCACTCTTCTCACTATTTTCTCTCTTCACCTAGCTATTGCAAAATGTGAAAAACCAAATGTGAGAAAATTAGAGTATTTGAGAGTGTTTTGTAGAGGTTAGAAGCAATGGAGGGTTCCCACTTGCCTTTAGGACTTGGCCCAAGGCACGAATTTCCAAGTATTAAAAAGAAATTTGAAAAAGAAAACACCTTTTGCATGTCCCAAGCTGGGAGACTTTTGGGCGTCCCCAGGATGTCTCAGAGACTTCTAGGCATCCCCAAGACGTCTCAGAGACTTCTAGCCAACCCCGACGTCTCCCAACCATTCCCAATGTTCTGGTGGTGGTGGAGGTACGGCGGGGGGACATCCCCAACCCGTCCCCACGTCCTCGAGACATCCCCATCTCAGAAACGTGAGGATTTTTTTTGGGGGGGGCATCCCCGTGGAACACTGCAAATAATTATTATCTTTTAAATACATTTAGGATGTCTAAAAATTGTCTCAAATTTATATTTTTTTAACTAATATAAAATTCTTAAATACATCTATCTAAAAGACATTAATATCAATATTATTATAAAATAATAAATACAATAAATTAAATATAGAATTTTAAATTAAATATTAATTTATTTATTATTATTTTTTATTTGAAGGCAAGAAAGGGATTTTGAAAGGGCCCCAATCTTTATAAGAAATTAAGATGGAAACATCAATGGAGCCCAACAAATAGCGAAGTCACAACTACAAGGAGCAAATAGCACCAGGGCTATAAAGCAACAATAATAACAACAAAAATAATAGCACCACCCAATAAGGAGTTAAAGATAACAACAAAAGACATACTATTGAAAATAAGCAAGAGACTAGCAGAATCAAGGTAACATGAAGCCAAGTAGTTCCAACGAGCCATGACCACTTGCGATAGCCCTACCCATAGAATCAGTAAGGCAAATTTTCTTCCTAGTTGTTCACCCTTTATTAATTGTCAATCCTGGACTAGAAGAAATCATAGAACTTTTGTTTACTCATGGAAGTGACTTGACTGACTATCAGAGTAAACGAGAATAGAACTTATAGAAACATACATATCTAGTACTCACAAATGCATATGCACAAAACAATAGTATTTTCATTCATTCAATGGCAATAATTACAGTATACAATATATGTGTTGTCCCCGACTACAAGTAAACAAGACATATATAGTTGCCAACATTGGTTGAAAACACCAACCGTCGAGAACTACCCAATACAACTAATCAAATGGTTGGGGACTTAACTCCTAATAACAACATATAATATTAAACATTTGTTGTATACATTAAGATTTATTTATTTACTTATTTGGCCGACTAAAACAAGATAATTACTTTTGGTTGACTACAACTTCTAGTACACCTCTCATTCAAACCATCATCTTTTTATCCTTATTTATGGAAGGCGAGTTGGGAAAATGTTAAATCCCACACATTGGGCTGATTACAACCAAGCCCTCACAAATGATATTTCACTCCTACAATTGTTTGAGATGACTGAACTCCTTTTTTCTTTTTTTTCTCCAGAACATTTGCTTCCTTCTATTGCTTAGGCAAGCAGCATCAAAGAGGACAGATTTATGACACATTTGACACAATTGTGAAATCCTTACAAACAATAAGTTGTACCCAATCACCCAATTAGAGGACAAGTAGATTGTAGAAGGAAACTCCTTATCCATATATACATTCACATGGAATCTAGAAAATAGTAGACATTTTCTATATTTGGTCACCATATCAAAAGTTGACTTGAACAATAGAGTTAGAAATACCCAACAACACATCCTACTCCCAATATTCCAATAGCAAGCCCGAAAGCCTAACCCAAAGGGGGACCTTGGTAGTGCATTCATTCTTGGGATCAAAACTAGTTTCCATTTTTTAAGGAAGAGCCATTACTTACCCCAAAACCATGGGTCATCCGAGGGGGTCCAAACACAATCTTCATAGTTCAAAAAGGAGATTGAAAAAAGCCATTCATCATAGCCAAGATCTTGACTTTAACAAATAGTTTCCATTTTCTTTGAGCCCAATTTTTGAAAAACATCAATGTTTGGCTATGTTACCCCAAGTTTTTGAGATGGGGAGTTTCAAAAACTATGATTTTTCGGGCCATTTTTGCGGACAAGAAGGGATGGCAAAGGGGGCGGACTTTCAAAAAATAGGGAAAATTTTAAATATTCATATGATCAAATTGATAAAGCATTCAATGTAATGTCCCAATTTTATGCAATATTGTTTTGTGAGCTTTTAGCTCAGTTCTTGAGTCCTGTAAGGCTAATTGGTAAGAGAAGGGGGGCGGGTGAGATGGGACTCCAAAGTTCTTGGAGGACACAGGGTCAGTTATTCAAGATTTCTATTTTTGGCAATGAGCCCTATTAGCAGTATGGATCGCAACAACACTTTTAGAAGTGTTTTTAGAATCTTGGGTTGTTCTCCAAACTTCTTGGAGAGCACATCTATTTTTAGTAAGTCACTAAGTTGGCTCCAATTATCTTCCTATTGCTTTAGTTTCATCGTAGTGTGGTAAATATTCATATGATGACATTGATAAAGCATTCATTGTAATGTCCCCATTTTATGCAATATTGTTTTGTGAGCTTTTAGCTCAGTTCTGAGTCTTGTAGGCTAATTGGCAAGAGAAGGGGGAGGGGGGCGGACTCCAAGGTTTTTAGAGGACACGAGGTCAGCAATTCAAGATTCTATTTTGGCAATGAGCCCAGTTAGCAATATGGATCACAATGACACTTTCAGAAGTGTTTTCAAACTCTTGGGGTGTTCTCCAAACTTCTTGGAGAGCACATTTACTTTTAGTAAGTCACTGAATTGGCTCCAATTATCTTCCTACTACTTTAGTTTCATCATTTTGGTCAAAATCGGATTCCAATGTCGTTGCAATACTTTCCACAACTTAGGTGAGTTATTAAATTATTAATTAATATTTCACTAATGTTGTCTAATGTTGAGAAATAATAAAAAGACAACTTAGTGTAATAGCTCATTGAAAAGGTGATTAAGTGTTTAAATAGTTGGATGTCTAGGCATAAGGGTTCTTTTGCATGTAATGAATTATTTAATTTGAAAAGAGTAAAAAAACACTTTTTTGGAAAAAGCAAAAAAAAACATTTTTTGAAAAAGTTATAAAAGGAGGTGTTGGGGGCTCATTTTGATATGTTGATTGCTATGATACTGGTATGTTGTCAGATTTGAACCAAAGAGTTCTTCCTTTATCTATAAAGGACGAAAACACTCTTTAGATTGCTAGTTTCAGATTTGAAAAATAATCCCTAGCTAATTTGGGTGTGATTTCATCCAAAAAATTTTAATGTCCCTTTCTTGCATCTAATCAATTGGGAGTTCCATTAGCCTATTCTAGGGTTCCCATAGGCTAAGTGGTGTTTGTTAGGGGACTCAGAGCCTGTGTTGGGCTTTGTGGTGATTTTCGATGCTTTCTAGCAAGGGTTACTATTTATAGTAGTGGCCATTTTTAGCACTTACTATTTATAGTAAGTTTCAATGCATCTCGGATTGTGCCAGTTTGGTGTTTGGGCACACTATTTTTAGTAAGTGTATTTTTGACAGCTACTCCTGGCCTTTGTTTCTCCAGTAGTGTAATGTTTCCTGTTTGGGAATTGGTGAGTACTAAGGGTGTAATCAAATTAATATTTATATTTTTGTCACTTAAGTTATGTTATAAAGTCACTTTATAACTTAAGTGAGGGTCATGTGTTCATAAAAAGGACCCCTTGTCTCACGGCTAGGAATAAGGTGAAATAAGTTGTTTTTAAAAAAGAAAATATTTAGCCTCCAAAAGTGGATGCCAATCTTGGGGAGGCATAAGAAATGAAAAATAAATTAAAAAGCTCGTGAAGAGAGTGTGGGATTTCTTGGAGGGAAAAGTGGATTCAAATTGTGTTGCCCTAATTTCCTCCCCTCTTCTATATAATCACCTCTTGGGATCTCATTTCATTATCTCTATTTTGGCAACATAATAGGATGTTGTTGGAATGTTTTTAGATTTCCATTTCTGCAAGTTGAGGACACAAACCTCACCATTAGTTGCTGGTTTTGATGGTGAAAGATCCACCCTAGCCGGAAAGAGTGATTCTACTTCAAGGGTCACATTGGTATTCACAAAGTTTATGATTTTTCACCATTTTGGAGGTTGTAGAATGAAGATTTTGTCAGTGTTTTGATGTGGGATCGAAGGTTTGGGTGTGTTTAATGATTTGCTTCATTTTGGTGTGTTGGAGTTGTTGAAACGCATTTTCAGAGGTCTGATATACATTTCCAAGATTCTAGAAATTCACCTTTTCACAATGGCTAGAAGCGTAAATCTGCTCATAGCTCCATTGGCAAATTAAATATTGTTCTAGGCATTGTTCCAATGGACTTCTCATTGTTGAGCGCCACATTTGGAGTGGTTATTTGCATTTTTTGGTGAAGTCTTGAATTTTAAGGAGCTGGTAGCCCCTCTTAGGGAGCCATACCATTTCAAGGTTTGGCATTTTCCGACTTTGTTTTCAGAACAGCAACTTACAATGTCTGCAACAGCAAAATAATGGTGTCTTTTCTCATGAAATCATTGACCAATGTGAAGGAGAATGCTAGCAGTTGATAGTTGTTGCATTTGGTGACTACCCTAAGGAGTTGTATGCAATTTTCTGCCCATGTATGACTGTTATCAGGTCTGAAACTACTGTTACTAGGTCTGCAATTTATTTTAAGAAGTCGGATTTCATTGGTTGTTATCGCCAATATATGTTGTAATGATTCAATGTGAAGATAAAGCTATTTCATGGTTAATTTCCTTCTTTTCTATGTTCCAAATGAATGTTATGTTATGTTGAAAAAACACTTAAATGCAAACAAACCTGCAACTCACATTACACTCGGCAACAAATAAAAAAAAAAAACCACAGGTGGTTGTTACAGTGGTACCAAAGACCTTTCCTGCCAGCCTGTGATAATCACATACAATCAGCTTCATATCTTCGATGAGTGAGAGGTGTTGTGACCTTTTCACACATCACCCCATTCAAAATGGGGACCCCCTAATTTTTGCTCCATTCGGGTCTTTTGGCTTTGTTTTCTTCTCTGTTTCTCTCTTTCTGCTATCTACCTTTCCGGGGATGTGCTCGTCTTTGAGTGTCAATTGAAGTTTTGGCCAAGTCTGTGGAATTAGGGTTTGCATTTCTCACGTCAGTTTGAGGTCAAATCAAGTTTGGCTACTGAAATCTGAGACTAATATTATTGTCAGGAGGGCTACAAACAAGTTTCCACTAAATTTTCGCTGAATTCTGATAACTTGCTATTTTTAGTAAGTACCAATTTGGGGCCTATTTCCTTGGGATTTTCAAATTCTGACGACTGCACTGCACTTAGAACATTGTGAGCTACGCACGCCAAATTTGGTTTGAAGCGGATAGCTACTATTTTAGCGGTTCTACCTTAGGGCCACTTTTTGAAGTGCATGTTGAGAAACTTTGGATGCATATGGAATTCTTTTGGTTTTGAGACGCCCATAATGATATAGCATACCATGAGATGATGACTTTTTAATGATTCGCGTTTCAAAGGCTATTTTTAGGGTTTTGCCATCACCGAGAAATTTCGGCCGCATCTGCCGCATAATCTTCACGGGTTTTACGAGATCCCGCGCAGCGAGGTAACATGCAAGCAGAGTTGATCACTTTTCCGAGACTTGCTATTTTTAGCCAGTGCTCGCATGTTGATAATTTTTCTGGGTTTTTCTGGGTTTCTTGAGATCTCTCGGGCAGTGTGACATGCAAACTCATACGACAGTCAGAAGATCACTATCTCAAACACTTACTATTTTTAGCAAGATCACTTCGGCGGCTGCCCAACACTTCAGAATCATGAACACAACGACATGCAAAAGGAACAGGGTCAAACAGAGACCATTTGAGCAACATGCAAGTCAAATTAGGGTTTCCAGCTTCGGGACCCAAAATGAGGGGTCAAATGCCAAAATTTCCGAAAACTGGTGTATCCCATCGCGATCAGCATCTTTCAAGGAGTCCACTGTTAAAATTTGAAGGAAATCCGAGCACTTACTATTTATAGTAAGGCACTTCTGAAACAGGCTATAAATAGTAAGTCAACATCAGGCGCCAGTGTGAACGGGCAAGTCTACCGATGAGGGTCACGTCATTCAAATTTCAAGATAAACGGAGTTGTGGAAGTCTTGAAATAAAGCAATTGCTATAAATAGTAAACCACCTCCAGAAACATGCTATAAATAGTAGGTCAGCGCAAGGCATCAATATGAATAAGTCAAACAAGTGATGAAGACCCCATGGAGCGAATTTCAGATCAAACGGAGTTGCAGAAGTTTGAAAATCAAGCACTTACTATTTTTAGCATGTCCATGCAGAGGAATTAGGGTTTCCTAAAAGGTAGGGCGAAACACGACAATCACGCAGAGGCATCATCCAGTCACGATCAACATCCTTCAGGCAATCCACTCACAAAGGTTAAGCTCATTCTGAACAGTTACTATTTTTAGTAAGTTGCTAAAAATAGCAGGTGCATACTGGAATTAGGTGCCAGCAGCTCATTCATGTCACGAGGTTCGAAGCAAAGCAAAAATCCAACCTTCTGGAGCTTGAAATCAACTTGAAATGCAAAAATTGAGAAACTTTCTAAAAATAGCAGGTTAGGGCAAGCTGAGGGCATCATGAACAATTCGCCCTAAATCAATCGAAAGCTGGAAAATTCATCCAAGTCTGATAAAATGAAAGCTTGTCACCCTCGAATCCGCTCCAGAAGCTTGAAGAGCCATGAAAAATTCACTAAGTCTGAGAAATTTGAAGTCCAGCATGCCAAATGCACCTTAGCTACTTGAGGATGGCTGAAAAAATTTCTAAGTACTTGAAATTGGAAGTAGACATGGTGAAATGCGCCCTTGAAGCTGAAGATTGATGGAAAATTTACTAAGTCCTCAAAATTTGAAGCAAGGACCCCTATATGCGCCCTTGACTTGGAGGAGACCTTGAAAAAAAATCTAAGTATGGAAGAATGGAAGTATGACCCCCTTGTATGCGCCCAAGAACGTGAGGAGGGGTAAAAAAAGTTTCCAAGTCTTGAAAACTTGAACCTCACCCATGGAAATGCGCCCTTGGAAGGTTGGAAGGCTGAAAAATATTCTAAGTGTTTTAAACTTGAAGGAAGCACCCCTATATGCACCTAGAGAAGAGAGGGGGGTGAAAATTTGGTTAAGTGCTGAAAATTGGAAGCTCACCCATAGAAATGCGCCTTAACTTGGGTGAGAGTTAAAAAGTTTCTAAGTGTTGTAAATTTGAAGCTTGGTACCCCAAATGCGCCTAAGCTGGAGGTTGAAGTCAGAAAATTTTCTGAGGCATAGAAACTAGAAGTAGCACATGTCAAATGCGCCCTTGAAAGATTGAAGTGAGTTGAAAATTTCTAAGTATGGTAAAATGAAGGCTCCTGCCCTCATTTGCGCCTTGACTTGGAGATGCCTTGGAATTTGTCTAAGGCAAGAAAATTAGAAGTAGAAGGGATGGTATGCGCCAAGATTGAAGAGGAGTTGGTAGTGAAGTTTTCTAAGGCTGAGAAAGTGAAAGTTGGAAACCCTTGAGTGCGCCCTTGGAGAGAGATGCTTGGAGATTTTGGCTAAGTGTTTGAAATTGGAAGTAAGTACCTCCATATGCTGCCAACATTGCATGATGTCTCAAATTTCTTCTAAATTGTTGAAACTTGGAGCTTGAAACCCTAAATGCACCTAAGTCAAGGAAGTGGAGGTGAAATTTTCTAAGGAATTGAAACTTGAAGTCCACCATGTTGAATGCGCCTGGCTTGAAAGGGGTAATATCAAAAGTTTAAAATTTTTCTAAGTATTGGAAACTAAAAGCTTGAAGGATCATATGCGCCTGAGGGTTGAAGAAGAAGTTTGAAATTTTTCTAAGTGTAGAAACTTGAAGTAAGCCATGGCAAATGTGCCCAAGCTTGAGTGGAACTTGAAAATTCTTCTAAGGCAATAAAACTAGAGGTTTGAAGAGGTAAATGCACCTAGCACAACATGGAGGAGTTAGAAAAGTTTCTCAGTACTTGAGATTGAAAGCTCAACACTTCAGATGCACCCTCAAACAAGAAGCTACTTGAGATTGTTCTAAGTATGGAAAATCAAACCTCAAGGGATCTTATGCACCTAGAATATAAAGGTGATATCAAAGTCTTCTAAGACTTGGACAAAATGAAAACCCAGAGGGCTAAATGCGCCTATCTTAAGGAAGGTGGAATGTGGAGACTCTCACCTCGAAATACACCCAGGGAAGAGGAAGTTTAAGAAAACGCCTAAGGCGTTGGATATGAGGACATCAAGGGCAATATGCGCCATAGGACAAGAGATGAAATACGCTCGCAAGGAAGAGATGAAATTTGTATAAGGAATGAAGAATTTGAAGATGAAGTGAAACTTACACATCAAGCTTTCAAATGCACCCTCGGGATGGGGAAATTTCTAAGGCACAAAATTCAAGCACAAGGTTGTAAATGTGCCCTTGAAGAGGACACTGTGAAATGAACACACAAGTCTCTAAATACGCCCAAAAAGAAAAATTTGCCAGAGGAGAATGACGAAGAGATCACTCGGACCTTGGGAGTCAAAGCATGAAAATCAGGTGAGTGAAGTGAATTTATATTATGAAGTGTTTTGTTGCTCTTCTCTTTATCTGTTTTGCAAGGTGAACGTCGGGGCCAGAGCGCGATGACTTGAAGCAATGGACCAAGATGATATTACCATCTTGAAAGGAGATAAAGTTATGTGTTTGGAGCTCCTCCACGAGATCTAAGCCGCACCCAAAACATGAAAGAAGAAAAGTTGCAAGAAATGGCTAAGTGCTGGAATAACCTAATATGCACTCAATTCAGAGACGTAGATGGCGAGGAAAAAAATGCTCGAGTCCAAGATAAGAAGACCCTTCAGGATCAAGGGTGGAGAAATAATTATCCTCGTGCAGTTCAGAGTTAGAGAATGTCAGTTGAGAAGAGAATCATCATCAAGCACGAGAAAGAGGTTGCCGCCTTGAAGTTAGATCGAGAACGTGCCTGCCATATCCATTCAAGGAGTTGTAGTGTTGACCAAACTCAGGCCGTTTGCAGTCCGAGAAGAATAGTGTGAACGTGTTTCTAGACAGGAATCTTCTAGAAGATGGTGGCCATTAATTGCTCATCTATTACCCCACTCTTCTTGGTGGCAGTTTTTAGGGTTAGGGTTTATGTGGCTCAATTTGAGCCCTTCATTGTAATTGAATCTGAGCCGTCCATTGGATTGGGCCAACTATAAAAGGGGCATCCCCCCTCATTTGTATCATTAGGAGTTAGAATAGCAGAAAAAGAATAGAGAGAGATTGATAGAATAGAAGGTAGCATAGTTTGATAGTTTAGCTTAGATTGAAAAGGAAGGAAAGTCTTCCTTTTGAATACTTTGTAAGAAGTTGTTGTGAACACTTTCATAATAAAAGAGTTTTCATTGATGGTGATCTCTTCTTTGTTATGAGTAGCTAGTGAGGCTTCTTCGTCCTTCCAATTCACGTAGAATCTTGAAGTAGCTTAAAGTAAAGTATATTTTATTTCATGCGAGTACTTAGTAATTATGGAATGTGGTGCTCGATTTGAACAAAACTTCGCTTATCCATACCACTAGCAGGCTCGCTGACGGTGGGTTCGCCTTGCATGGTCAACTAGAACATCGTGAAACTTAACTTCAATTATGATTTATATGTTGGCATGCATCGTTGTGATGGTGTCTTCATGCTAGATCGTGATTTGAATACCTTTGATTACTCCTCTGAAGATTGCACCAGTTTTGTGGAAGTTATCCGAAGCGAGGCAAAGCAAAGCTCGGTTGAAGTCTACGAGAATTGATCGTCACGTCCCACGCCTTAGAGTAGATTAGAACCTTCTCATCCCTACAACCATTTCAAATTCAGTACATTTTTTGTTAGTATTAGGAAATTTGCATTTACCCGATAAATCATTCGAACTACATGAAAGCCCTTAATTTGTTGTCTGCTGCCTGCTGCCGAACAATTGCGTAAGTCCCCTTGAAATACCAGCAAAATAAAATTGAGCCAACTGAGACTATCCACTGCATGAAGGAACCTTGGAGTTGAATGCATGATCTTTCTAGCAATCTTAGCATGCAGGAGATTTTGTTCAAGAGAGGATAGAGTCGCCATTGGCAACTTTATTCTGTGTTGGTGCGGTCACGAAAATCACATCAACAAGAGGGAACAGAGATATATATTCAAAGGGAATTGAGAAAAGGACATTGGCAGCCCCTAGGTTCCGGAAGATGAAACAATCTCAGGTGTTCTCAAGGCACATTAGGAGTCTTCACAAGGTATTGAGATGCATCAAGACCCACTAGGTGAAGGGGAAAATTCTCCAAGGCACATGGTTGAAAGAGGCAAGGGTAGAGTTGGAGAAGATAGGGAAAAACTTGGTAGTAAACAACTCTCATAACAACACACAAGGCAACCCAATACATAATGGGGACAACAGCTCCACATATCAATGAGGGGGTAATGGAGGACAGCCTATAACAGCAAAATCAAATACTTTCTCTAGACCCTTCTAGCCCTCATTTATTCCAAAGGAGACACCACACAATGGTCATGGCACTTCCCTAGCTTTGATGGATGAGTTGAGAAATGCCTACGCTGAATATGACACCCTTCCTGAGGCTTTAAAAAAGCACTTAACCTTCAATGAGTTCATGGACCAAAAGAGGAAAAAGGGTGGTGGTAGTGCTGATCACAAAGGACCAGCAGTCCAAAGGGACTTACAACAGGCTTTTGGCAAGGTAACCCTTACTCATTATGATGGTAGTGAGAAGTGCACAACCACGGCATGGGTACAAAAGTTGGATAATTACGTAGCCCTTAGACCTATGATGGAGGAGGAGGCAATTAAGTTTGCCACTCTACATCTTGATGCAGTAGCACACGAGTGGTGGTACCATGGCCTTGTCACTTTGGATCAAAAGTCTATCACTTCATATGATGAGTTTACCACTAAGCTCATTGAGAGGTTTGAGAAGAAGGATCCTAACTTACATTTCAGAGAGTTGGCCCGGCTGAAGCAATATGGCACAATGGAGGCTTACATAGTAGAGTTTCAAAGGCTCTTAGTGATGGTCACAAGGATTACAGAGAGAAGATTGGTGGTTTTATTTAGTGAAGGACTTATGAAGCCACTTAAGGGGTGGATCAAGGCATTTGACCCTCCAACCTTGTAGGAAGCCATGAAGAAAGCAAGGAATATGGAGTGGGCTGCCCCAAAATCTAATTTTCAATCCAAACCATTTTTACACAAGAAAGACAAAAGACCATTCACTAAGGACACCAATCAGCAAAAGAAATCAATCACAAGACTTGATGGTGACACTCTTAATGACTTGAGGAGGAAGAATTTATGTTTCTCAGGCAAAGGGCCTTGGAACCCAGGACATAAATGTGCAACTAAGGGCAAAGTAAATAGGATTGAGTACTATTCAACAGAGGAGTCTTTATCAAAAAAATCAGACCAGCAATCTAAGGAGAAAGAGGAAGAAGAGTCTTCTAAGGAGTCTGAAAAAGAAGAGGCAAAAGAGGGAAAGCTTGCCCAACTTTATAGTTTCCAAAAGAATGAATCCTTGCGCATCAGAGGATTTCTTAATGGGCAATGTTTGGTTTCTTTAATAGACTCAAGGGCTACACATAATTTCATAGATGAGGGACTTGTGGCACGTAGGGGTCTTCAGACACAGGAGGTTGATGGCTTCAAAGTGATAGTTGCAGATGGGTTTACCATTACATGCACCAGGATGATTCCTTAGCTCAGCCTTCAGTTGGGTAATTATGAAGTCAAGGATGACTTCTATGTGGTTAGTATTGGGGATACAGATGCAGTGATGGGTATTCAGTGGCTACATTCCCTTGGTGAGATCACACTTAATTTTCAAAACATGGAGCTAAAGTTCAAATCAGAGGGTAGGAATGTGGTCTTGAGGGGGATATCCAATGGAGGGCCTCGAGTGGCTTCTTTCAAATGCATGGAGAGGCTTTTCAAGTATGATCAAGTAGAGTGGGCAGCAAAGTGTATGGTTATGCCCACAGTTACAAAAGAGGAGAAGCACTCCTATCCTCCAAACATTCAGGCTTTGCTATCCAAGTGAAGCAAGGTTTTCAGTAGCGTACCTCCAGGTAGGCCTCCTGATAGAGGCATTGAGCATGTAATCGAGTTGGAGGAGGGGGCTAAGCCCACCATCACTACACCATGCAGGCATCTAAAGAGGCATAAGGATGAAATTGAGAAGACAATTAAGATGCTTTTGGACATGGGACATATTAGAAAGAGTAAGAGTTGTTTCTTCCATGGTGTTAGTGAAGAAGGATGGGACTATGTGCATGTGCATAGATTATAGAGCACTAAACAAGAAGACCATCAAGAACAAGCACCCCATCCCATGGATAGATGAGCTCATTGAACTTGAGATCTGGACACCATCAAATCAGAGTTAGAGAGGAGGATATTGAGAAGACAGCGTTCAGATGCCATTATGGTCACTTTGAGTTCCTCATTATGCTCTTTGGGTTGACTAAAACTCCTACTACATTTCAATCATGCATGAATAGGATATTCAGCAAGCAATTCCGTAAGTTTGTATTGATATTTTTTGATGATATACTTATTTAGAGTAAATCATGGGAGGAGCATTTGAGGCATTTGGATGAGGTCTTGAGCATCTTGGAGATTGAGTCATTGTTTGCCAAGGAGTCCAAGTGTGAGTTTGGCATGTCAGAGTTGCTATATCTTGGACACATAATCAGCTCTAAGGGAGTTAGCATTGATCCTAAAAAGATCAAGGCTATTCTTGATTGGCCTCCACCTATGAATCTTATACAGTTGAAGGGATTCTTTGGGTTTTGCGGGTTCTACAGGAGGTTTGTCAAAGGATTCTCTCAGTTGGCTGCCCCACTCACAGATTTGACCAAAAAGGGAGCATTTTTTGGTCTGAAAAAGTGCAGCAATCCTTTGATCATTTTAAGCAATTGATGAGTACATGCCCAGTGCTAGCAATTCCAAACTTCTTCAAGCCTTTCGAGCTTGAATGTGACACATTGGGTGAAGGTATAGGTGCTATCCTTATGCAGAACAAACACCTAATAGCCTTTGAGAGTAGGAAGTTTAGAGGAGACAAGGAGATGTTATCGATCATGCATGCTTTAGCTAAATTCAAATAGTACCTTGTTGAAGGGAGATTTGTGGTTAAGACTGATCACAACGGTCTTAAATACTTCCTGAATCAGAGGGATCTCAATGAGAGGCGGCAGTAATGGGTAAGCAAACTCCAAGGCTATGACTTTGAAAGGGAAGAGGAATGTAGTGGCTAATGCCTTGTCTAGAAGGCCACATTTATGTTCAATTTCAGTCACATCAGCAAATTGGAAGGAGAGGATGCAAGCTGATTACAACAAGAATGCACTTGCAAACAACATTCTTGATGGTTCATTGCAGGATGATAGGTACCAGGTAAGTGATGGTCTTATATTTTACAAGGAAAGAATTTGGTTAGTCCCTGAATCTAAGATGAAAGTGCAGATTTTTAAGGCTTTTCATGGCATTCCTATGGCTTGTCATCCTAGATATTATAAGACATATAGGCAGATCCGTGAGAAATTCTCATGGAAATGGATGAAAGATGACATTTTCAAGTATGTTCGTGAGTGCCAAGTGTGCCAACAAAACAAAAAGGAACATACTTACCCTATTGGTTTATTGCAGCCCCTACCCATTCCTACTCGGAAGTGGGAAAGCATATCAATGGACTTCATTATAGGGCTTCCCAAGGTGTAGGGGAAGGATTGTATCAATGTGGTGGTGGATAAATTGACCAATGTTTGCTCACTTTTTTGCCATATCAGCAGGGTATAGAGCGGTACATATAACAGATTTGTTCTTCTAAGAGGTGTTTAGGCTTCATAGAACACTTAAGACCATCATCAGTGACAGGGACAACAAGTTCATGAGCTTGTTTCGGCAAGATTTATTCAAATTGTGTGGCACCGAGTTGACTGCTAGCACCAGTTATCATCCCCAGACTAATGGGAAAATAGAGGTGGTTAATAAATGGGTGGAAGGTTACCTGCGCAACTATGTTTCAGGGCAGTATAAGGTGTGGGTTAAGTGGTTGCATTTGGGAGAGTTATGCTACAACTCTACCTTCCATATGTCCATTAGGATGTCTCCATTTATGGCATTGTATGGTTATGAAGCTCCTAGCTTCGTTTATTTGCTTTTTGGAGATTACAGGGTGCCCAAAGCTAGAGATCTTCAAGAGAGTTAGGATTTCATGAGATCTTTGAGAGATAATATACAACATGCTCAGAATCAACGGAAGTTGTATGTTGATCAGCATTGCATTGAGCGGGCTTTTGAGGTAGGAGACATGGTCTCCTTGAGATTGCAACCTTATAGACAATCCACTCTCAAGAAGAGTGGATCAGGGAAACTTAAGCCCCACTTTTATGAACCATTCAGAGTCACCAGGAGGATCAGAGAGGTGGCTTATGAGCTTGAGCTACCTAAGAGTAGCAAGGTGCACAATGTCTTCCACATTTCTTGCATTAAAAAGGAACTTGGTCAGAATGTGATTCCTTCTACAAAGTTGCCTCCTTTGGATGAGGAACGCAAATTGATATTGGTTCCAAAGGTTGTGATTGAGGTCAAAAAGCGTACTCTGCAAAAGAGGGTAATCAGGGAGTATGTTGTGAAGTAGAAGATCTTGCCAATGGAGGATGCTATTTGGGAGAGTGAACAGATATTACATCCAGAGTTGCGTTTGCTTGAGGACAAGCAATCTTGGGGAGGGAGGATTGTAATGTCTCCTTCTTGCACCTGATCAATAGGCTAAGTGTAGTTGGTTAGGGGACTCAAAGCTTGTGTTGGGCTTTGTGGTGGTATTCAGAGCTTTCTGGCAGGCATTACTATTTATAGCAGTGGCCATTTTTTAGCACTTACTATTAATAGTAAGTTTCAATGCATCTTGGATTGTACCAGTTTGGTGTTTGGACACACTATTTTTAGAAATTGCTATTTTTAGTAAGTGTATTTTTGGCAGCTGATCCCGACCTCTATTTCTCCAACAATGTAATGTTTCCTGTTTGGGTGTTGGTAAGTACTAAGGGTGTAATCAAATTAATATTTATATTTTTGTCATTTATGTTATAAAATCACTTTATAACTCAAGTGAGGGTCATGTGTTCATAAAAAGAACCCCTTGTCTCACATCTAGGAATAAGGTGAAATAAGTTGTTTTTAAAAAGACAAATATTTAGCCTCCAAAGTGGACGCAAATCTTGGGGAGCCATAAGGACTTAAAAATAAAGTAAAAAAGCTCATGAAGGGGGCGTGGGATTTCTTGGAGGGAAAAGTGGATTCAAATTGTGTTGCCCTAATTTCCTCCCCTCTTCTATATAATCACCTCTTGGGTTCTCATTTCATTATCTCTATTTTGGCAACATAACATGATACTGTTGGAATGCTTCCATATTTCCATTTTTGCGAGTTGAGGATGAAAACCATCACCATAAATTGCTGGTTTCAGTGGTAAAGATCCACCCTAGCTGGAAAAAGTGATTCTACTTCAAGGGTCACATTGGTATTCACAGAGTTTATGATTTTCACCATTTTGGAGGTTGTAGAACGAAGATTTTCTCAGTGTTTTGATGTGGGATCAAAGGTTTGGGTGTTTTTAATGGTTTGCTTCATTTTGGTGTGTGTTTGGAGGTGTTGAAATGCATTTTCAGAGGTTTGATATACATTTCCAGAATTTTCGAAATTAATCTTTTCACAATGGTTGGAAGTGCAAATCTGCTCATAGCTCCGCTGGTGAATTAAATATTGTTTTGGGAATTGTTCCAATGGACTCCTCATTGTTGGGCACCACATTTGGAGTGGTTATATGCATTTTTTGGTGAAGTTTTGAATTTTAAGGAGCTGGTCACTCCTCTTAGGGAGCCGTACCATTTCAAGGTTTGGTATTTTCAGACTTTGTTTCCAGAACAGCAACTTCCAGGGTCTGCAACAGCGAAATAAGGGTGTATTTTCTCATGAAATAATTGGCCAATGTGAAAGATAGTGCTAGGATTTGATAGTTGTTGCATTTGGTGACTACCCTAAGGAGTTGTATGCAATTTTCTGCCTATGTATGACTGTTATCAGATCTGAAACTAGTGTTACCAGGTCTGCAATTTATTTTAATAAGTCTGATTCCATTGGTTGTTATCACCAATATTGTTGTAATGATTCAATGTGAAGATAATGCTATTTCATGGTTAATTTCCTTCTTTGCTATGTTCCAAATGAATGTTATGTTATGTTGAAAAAACACTTGAATGCAAACAAACCTGCAACTCACATTACACTCAGCAACAAATCATAAAAAAAACCAGGGGTAGTTGTTACAAAATCACCATTGGAATTCAAGCAGTCTACGATTTTGGATTTTATGATGGAGGTTTTTGTTGTTTTCTAAGTGCAAATATTTTGGAGTGACTTTTTTAATAATTTTTAGATGATTTTTGTATTCTTTGGTGGTGCCTAGAGTTGCTAAACCCTCTTTGAATACTTTGGCACTGAGTTTCAACTATTTAGTTTCATATCAGCACTTATATCAGCAATATTCATCTTTATCAACATTTTGTAACAGCAAATATAGCCACTGTTACCCGGGGACGCATACCCGGTCCAAAAACACCTATCCCTGTCTCAAGAACATCCCGAGGACCAGGTAGAAGCTAGGGGACGTCCCCTAGACGTCCCCAAATTTACAAAAAATTGAGGAAATGTCCCAAAAAACTGGGGACGTTTGGATTTAGGGCAAGGGATGGCCGGGACGGCCAGGGACGTCTAGGATGTCCCCCGACCGTCCCAAGGACAACCCGTCGTCCCCTGACTCAGACCTGTTGTGACCTTTTCACACATCATCCCATTTGAATGGGGACCCCTTAATTTTTGCTCCGTTCGGGTCTTTTGGCTTTGTTTTTTTCTCTCTGTTTCTCTCTTTCTGCTATCTGCCTTTTCGGGGATGTGCTCGTCTTTGAGTGTCAGTTGAAGTTTTGGCCAAGTCTATGGAATTAGGGTTTGCATTTCGCACGTCGTTTTGAGGTCAAATCAAGTTTGGCTAATATTATTGTCAGGAGGGCTACAAACAAGTTTCCACTGAATTTTCACCAAGTTCCGACAACTTACTATTTTTGGTAAGTACTTGATAACACAGTTGAAATTTTGACTGATACACTGCATTTTGAGCACCTTGAGCTATCTGCCTGCAAATTTTGAGCTAGAACAGACAACTTGCTATTTTTAGCAGTTTGGGCTTCGGGAGCTGATTTTAGGGTTTGCATGCGAAGTTTTTCAACGCATGTCTGAAGATTCTTTGTGGGTTTTTCGAGACCTTCGCAGTGATATAGCATGCAAATTAGGATCAGGACCTTTTTCAAGAGCTATCTTCGGAGGCTATTTTTAGGGTTTGCATATAGGATTTCTCAGCACATGTCGCATAATCTTTCTGGGTTTTCCGAGAGCTTCACAACGATGTGACATGCAGGCAAAGTTTATCACTTTTTCAGGACTTGCTATTTTTAGCTAGTGCTCGCATGTTGATAATCTTTCTGGGTTTTTCTGGGTTTTTCGAGATCTCTCAGGCAGTGTGACATCCAAACTCATCCGACGGCTACTTGGTCACTTTTTCAACCACTTACTATTTTTAGCAGGTTCACTCCGGCGGCTGCCCAACACTTCAGAATCATGAACCCGATGACATGCAATAGAAACGGGGTCAAACAGAGGTCATTTGAAGCACATGCAAGACGAATTAGGGTTTCCAGCTTCGTGTCCCAAAATGAGGGGTCAAATGCTAGAATTTTCGAAAACTGGTGTATCCCACTGCGATCAGTATCTTTCAAGCTATCCGCCGGTAAAATTTGAAGGCAATCGGAGCACTTACTATTTATAGTAAGGTGTTCCAAAAATAGGCTATAAATAGTAAGTTAGCATAAAGCGCCAGTGTGAACGACCAAGTCTACCGATGAGGGTCATGTCATTCAAATTTCAAGTCAAACGGAGTTGTGGTCATAAAATCAAGCAGTTGCTATAAATAGTAAACCACCTCCAGAAACATGCTATAAATAGCAGGTCAGCGCGAGGCACCAGTATGAACAAGTCAAACAGGTGATGAGGACCCCATGGCGGGAATTTCGGATAAAACGGAGTTGCAGAGGTTCAAAAATCAAGCACTTATTATTTTTAGCAGGCCTGTGCAAAGGAATTAGGGTTTCCTACAATGTAGGGCGAAACATGATAGTTACACAAAAGTAGCATACAGTCACAATCCACATCCTTCAGGCAATCAGCACGCGAAGTTTGAGCTTATTCTGAACAGTTACTACTTTTAGTAAGTTGCTAAATATAGCAGGGACATGCAGGCATCAGGCGCCAGCAGCTCAGTCACGTCACAGGGTTCGAGACAAAACAAAAATCAAGCTTTTTGGAGCTAGAAATCAGCTTGAAATGCAAAAATTCAGGAACTTTCTAAAAATAGCAGGTTAGGGCAAGCTAAGGGCATCCTCGACAATCAGAAGAATCACCTCTCGAAAATTGCCTCAAGTCTGGAAATGAGCTGAAATTCTACTAAGGCATGAAAAATGAAGGCTTGACCTGTCAAGTGCACCTTGAGAAGCTGAAGATGGCTGAAAATTCTTCTAAGTCCTTGAAATTGGAAGTAGACATGGTGAAATGCACCCTTGAAGCTGAAGATTGATAGAAAATTTTCTAAGTTGTGAAAATTGGAAGCTCAAGGCCTCATATGCGCCCAAGAAGAAGAGGGGGCCTTGAAAATTTCTAAGACTTTTTAATTTGAAGCTTGACCCTTGAAATGCGCCTATGATGGGAGATAGAGTGGAAATTTCATTAAGTAAGGCAAATTTGAAGCTCCCTACTCCATATGCGCCCTTGCAAGCTTGAAGGGAATTGAAATTTTTTCCAAGTATACAAAATTTGAAGTAGACCCCCTCATTTGTGCCTTGACTTGAAGGGGAGACTAGAGAATATTCTAAGTGTTGCAAACTTGAAGGTTGACCCCCTAAATGCGCCTGGGTAACTTGAGATTAGTGGAAAATTTTCTTAGTATAAAAATTGGAAGTAGAGAGGGTGAAATGCGCCTTCACTTGGAGAAAAAGTTGGAAAATATTCAAAGTGTTGAAACTGAAAGTAACACCCAACAAATGCGCCTTAGCTAAAAGGGAGGGTGAGTTGAAATATTCTAAGTATTGGAAATTAAAAGTAGAATCTCCCAAATGCGCCCAGCATTGAAGACAAGAATGTTGAAAGGCAAATAAACTCAAAGCTTGAAGGGTCATATGCGCCTTGACTTGTAGGAAGAGTTAGGTATTTCTCTAAAGCATCAAAATTGAAAGTTCACTACTCTATATGCGCCTCGACCTTGAGAAGGGTAGGAAATGTTACTAAGGCATTGAAACTGGAAGTTGACACCTCCAAATGCGCCTGGGACAAGAATTGAGTATTGAAAGAGTTTCTCTAAGGCAAGGAAATTGGAAGTGCAGAGGGTTAAATGCGCCCAACTTGAGCAAGTGATTGGAAAGTATTCAAGTATGGCAAAATGAAAGTGAAGAGGGTTAATGTAATGTCCCCATTTTTGGCCATTCGCTCTTCGTTTGGTTTTAGCCTATTTCCGGAAATCCATAGGCTATTCAGATGTGCGAATTTAGGGTTTCCACTTTCAGTAAGCCCTGCTTCCAACTCAGTTCTGCTTTATGTTGGTTTTGAAGTAAACTTACTATTTTTGCCAATGGCTATTTTTAGTAAGTCTAATTTTGGCAGTGGCATCATCAACAGTTCAACTCAAGTCATCTTGTTATCCATCAGTTTCAGTTTCGCTTTGGGTTTGGTTTTCTTCATGAGTTGAGTTTATACTTCGTCAAATTTCATGTTTCTCATTTGTCCCCCACGCCTAGGATTAATAACTTCATGTTGTTTTAAAAGAGGGGCCATTAAGGGGGTCAATTGTGCATTTAATGATTTATTAAATGCTTTATTATTGTAAAGTGAAGTTGGACGCCTAAAGGAGGTTGAGTAATATTTTATTATTTCAAAAAGTAAAATGCAAAAAGGTGGCGTCCCTTTTGGAAGTTGAAGTGATTCAACTTCTTGGAATTTGAAGAGTTCTTGTTGCTTCATTTGCCAACTAAAGCTTATCTATTGCTGCTGTTTGAAGAGCTGATTATGTTATGTTTTGGAAAGCAAAGTTATGCTGCTGGTTTGAAATCCAAAATCCGGCCAAGGGAAAGCTTAGCAAATTTACTCCATTCTTCGGGCCTGAAACTATGGTTCCCTAGATGGTCTATTGGGGATGTGCTTCATGCAGAAGTGCATATTGAGCATCAAAGTGAAGAAATTTGGTGATATTTTCAGTATTTTGTGTTGCTGATTTTTATACAGTTGAAGATGATTTTTGTATACAGCTCTTTGAGTAAATTTTATTTCATTATGGGTATTTGAGCTAAACATTTCTATGCAAAGGGCGATGCTATTTGTAGAAAATCAGAATTTATGATGAAGTGTGGATTTTTCTAGGAAGGCCGTACCTTTTATAGGGCCGTACCATTAATGATCAGCTTGTATTGGGTTTCGAACTTGCTATTTGGTGATTGTTTGGCATCTACAAACTCATGGTTGTTGGTCGTCTATCCTTCTTGAATGCTGCTCTGAGTTTTGGTGAGCTTTGAAGTTGATTTGAGGTAAATTTGAGCATTTTGATGTTTCATAGGTTGCTGGTTCAATACTTCTAGTTTGTTGTTTGTCATATCAGATTTATATCAGTTCCGATTTTGGCTTGTAATTTGGTGATTGAGAAGATTTAGAGTTGAAGAAATCATCTTTCAAACATTTGCATTGATTTTATCATTGTAACACTTGTAAATTGCAAATTTATTTCATTATAAGGCTGTGAATTAGTAGTACTAATCCAGACATTTTAATTGCTGCATTTACTTGTGAATTTTAATGCAAACACTTTAACCCCTGGATGGTTTACCGCCAGTGTGGATAAAGAACATTCTAGAAGCTTATCTCTCTTATTTGTAGCTATTACTATTCATTGTAAAGCTAGTTAGTAGTACTAACGGCTATTTCATTCTATTTCTGCAATTTATACTTGATTACACTCCCACAATTGAGTGGTTGAGTTTTAAAATAAACATCTTTCTTGTTTGTAAATTCCCCCCACAAAATAACTGGTTGTGTGGACTGTTTTCCCCCCACAAAATAAGTGGAAGAGAGGATTTAATAGTTGGCTTGCCGCCTTAATAATGTAATAATCTCACCCACTAAATAAGTGGAGTATTCCCACTGCTTGTGGATGCCTGCATCAGCAGATGAATTGTACTTTCAATTCAATTTTTACCTAATGATCCTTTGACCATATGCTATCACCTCACCCACATTGGGATCTTGGTGAACATTCTTGGTTAGAGTTACTTTCCATGCTGATTTGCATTTGGAGCTAATGCTAATCAATGGTTTGATGCTGGTTTGTGTGTCTAATTTTGGGGAAAAAAGTTAAGGGGAATATTTCAGTGGTATCAAAGCAGAAGTTCTTGCCATCCTGTTGGGGAGAACAAAAAAATTAGTGTTGCCACAATGGACATCAGTAGATTTGCCGAACAGTTTAGGAGGGAATGTGAACATGATTCTTCCATATTCCGCGCAGAATATTAGAGTATGTCAAATGAGTTCAAGAATGATGTTTCTTTTGACTACTACTTGAATTGTGTGTTGATTAGGTATCCTGGAAAAGTGGGTGTGGTCAATTACATCAAGAAAAAAATTAAAAGAGAAGTAGAACTTGCCATGGTTGAAGAATCAAGGAAGGAAAAAGCAAAAGGATCTGTTTGTGGTTTGCAGCCCACAAGTAAGCAAATTGAACAGAAAAATCAGTCAACAAGTGGTGAAGAAGACACAAGCAAGGTGCACATTTTGGTTCCAAATGATAGTGCGCTTGACGTAGATACCTTGGCAAATGAGGAGATTAAGTTAGAATCTCAAAATACACCCATAGACTTGCAAGAGTTTCGAAAAAATGAAGATTGTTTGGGTACGAAGAACCTAACAGCAATCTTGAGTCCTAATAAGGATTCAACTAATGAAGATTTCAAAGCAAATGGCTTCAACGAAGATGATGGAAGTATTGTTGTGTGGGATAAGTTTGTTGAAGAAGAGCAAGATGAAGATAATAATGGTGTCTTTGAACTAGCTTATGATCATTACCATGGTGATGATGCTGGTGGTGATTCCGATGTGTTTATACCTCTTCTTGTTGAGGATTTGGTGGAAGATTATTCACCTCTTGCTGCTGTTCAAACCTCTCAAGAGTTTTCACAAGATAAACTTTTGACAAGTAGCCAAGAAGACCTCTTTGGTATTCGTTGGGCTGCTAATGAAGAAATCAGCAACATACTTATTCATGATGGGTTTGCTGAAGATAAAAATGATAAAGTAATCAAAGCAGCCAGCTTTAATGACTCTTATTTCCAGTATGATGATGGTGGCAAAGGCGGTATTGAGCTTGATCACCAAACTAAGCTCTTGGAGGAAGTTACTGATGAAGATTTCAGTTTGAGTGGAATGAGGAGTTACTCATTCAATGAGTCAACAATCCAAGAGGAGCATAATGATCTATTTCCTGTTGATCAATACAATCAAACCATTCAAATTTGGGATCCAAGAGTGATGTCACCAAGGTATGATAAAGAACCAGAGTGGGATAAATTCCCCTTTGATCTTGATGAAGTTCAAAAATCAGTTTGCATTGCAAGTAATGAAGTGATCTTTGGAGGAAAAGTTGCAGCAAAGGCCAATGAGAACATGAATTTTTATGTTGAAGAGAAGAATGTTTTAAAATCAGAAAATGTTTTGGGTGCCTTTCAAATTGACACACAAGAAGAGTACGAGCTCTTAAAAGGTAATGATAGAGATACTAAATTGTTTGATGAAGTTGCTGACAGGTCTTCTATTCCGCAGTTCAGTAATGAAGAAGATTGTAAGGAAGTTGATTTTGAAAATCTTGCCAATGAAAGCAAATCGGAAAAGTTGATGTTCGAAGAGCAAAGCCTCTTTGTTGGTTATGATCAACGCCCTAAAGAGCTGCAAGTTTTGAAGGATACCTTACTGGTTTTAGAAGAGAAAATTGTTAAGGTGTTATCAAGATTTGATAGCACACACAATTGTATTGAAGAACTTTACTGGGGGCTGCAGTTTGAAGAGAGACAAAATGGCGTTAAGGGTGGAGACACTCTTTCCAAGGTGCGAACCATCAAAGAAGCATTGGAATCAATAAACAGATTATTTGCATTTACTCTCAGATAGGGATGTTGCCATTAAGTTTGCTGAGGAAATCTATGATGCCTATCAAGAGAAGGAGAAAGAGGTGGATAGTCTTTTCCTTGATCTTACCTTAGCTCATTACTCTTTTTGCAAAGCAGAAAATCAATCATCTATGTCAGCCACACTTATGGAACAAGAAGCTAATACAAGACTAATGGAGATCAAACAAATAGTTGAAGGAATAAATGAACTCCATAATGTTGAAACAATGCATAATGCCAAAGAGATTCAATATGTTGATAGTGATTGGAAGGTAAATCAAGAGTGTGAACTCTTGAGTTTGGAAGAGAATTTGTCTCAAGAAGGGGTAGCTTGCAACCATGAGCTAGATGTGATGACTGGTAATGTGTGTGGTATTCATTGCGCTACATTCTATGGATCAGTAACTAATGATGGGCATCCTCAAGTTGAAGAAGATGTGGTTGAATTCTATGGAGACACCAATGAAAGGGATAAAGTAAGTATTGTTGAGAACAATAGCCCATTATCTTCACCTAATTTGAGCAATCATAGGGTGATAGATAATTTTTATGAGAGTGGGCCATGTTTTGTGAGTGGTAATCATCCAAGGACTTTTAATAACGAAAGCATAAGTGGAATCAAGGATGAAGTCTTCACATGGGAAGTATGGACTCAAAGAGATTTCTCCAACGTTGGCTTCAAGGTGTCAATAAAACAAGTCTTGGTAGCTGCTGGTTACTCCATTGCAGCAGCAAAGAGTGAAGTTTCTAGACTTATTACTCATGAAGTTTGGGAGAAAGATGGACCAAAACAGATTATTTACTTTCTTGACAATC